>JARFNW010140702.1:0-10389 GCA_031763155.1 Dirona albolineata | reverse complement strand
GCAAACGTTCGTTAACACACCTAAAATCTGAACTTTCAAAAAGATCATTTGTTAATATTAAAGCTACCCCTGCTTGTACCCACCAGGTGTCGTTATTTGGTGAAGGAACCTACTTGTCCAGTGAGCTGTCCCTGTGTCTCCTGTACAGCCCTACAGGTGAAGGGTGGAGGAAGAGCAGCCTGGGCAGTAAACTGGGCTGTGTGGCTGTATGTGAGCTGATTGATGACCCCAGCGTGAAATGCCAGGTTAAAGAAGGTGAGAGGTCACCCTGTGAACTGGTATAAATAGAAATTGTAGTATGAAATTGAAGGTCATCACCATTCATTATCTGAAAACATTTGGGACAAAATGAGATAAATATACATATAAAAAATATATTTCCATTTGTCAGACAGTTGTTACTTTGGCAACTCATGATAACATTGTCACTGTAAAATGGCCAAAACTCTCGACCATGACTATGTAATGTATAAAGCTAGATTTCATTAATAACGCAATTATTTAAACAACATTTCTCCCTACTCCAAATGATTTTGGTCTAACAATTATTTTTTTCCAAATAAGATTAGATAAGGTGAATTGATATTATCCAACAAGGTTCATCTTCGTGACTTCAATAGTATAAACAAACATGGTTTGGTATTGCATATACACACTCTAGATCGCTTAATCCAAAATGTTTGGGGCCCTTCCTAATCATTTTGGATTAAACAGTTTTCGGATTATATATATTCCTTTGCTGAGGGAGATAACCTATTGTTCCACTTGGACTGTTTTACAGCCTGATTTTGTCAGCGTGCAAGGAAGGGTTGGGGGAACGAGGGGAACTGCATCAGTTATGATGAGTAATGATAAGAATATAGCTATAAGTGTTTCCTTTGCTTGATGCAGTGTGTGGGTATTTGGTATTGTTGGTGGAGACAGACACGGATTAAGCCAAGTTGGGCTAAATCGAAAATAGTCCCTATCGGGGATTCAAAATTGTTTCGGACTGAGGGGTGTTTTCAGTTCAAACCATAGTGAAACTTCAGATTAAGCCCAACCGATTCCATAAGAAAAATTAAGGGAAATGAGAGCCTTTTGGATTAACATTAGTTTCGGCAAAGTTGAATTAAGTGTTTTAGAGTGTAGGCACTGTATGTCGAAGAAATGTTCAGTGGTAAAATGCTCATGGAAATTCAAGATCACACACTGCGACCAGTATAAACAATAGCATAAAAAAGTAACAACAAACACAACAAACATAAACAGCAACATTCGTTCAAACACAGCTTTCAAAACCATTCTGAATTTAGAATATTACAACACACACAAACTGTTACACACACACACACACACACACACACACACACACACACACACATCGATACACCAATCATGTGCATAAACATAAATATTCTAGAGACATTATTTGTTACTAATATATTATGGTGATAAATGGAAATTTGCATTTAGTGTTAGTCATCTTTTTTGGTTCTGAAATTGATAATCTTTTCTTCTCGCCTGCACCAAAGTTACGAAAGTGTTATATTAGGTACTTGGGAATGAAGAGGATGAAAATGGCTGTAGTGGGTGGATCCATATCAGCAGTTTGTATTTAAACCAACCAGGGTGGACGTGATGAAAACAATGCTGTGTCCTCAAATTACGTTTCTGTCATTTCAGTATTTAGGCGGTAAAATAGACTCTAATTCTAATGGTAAAATTATTTAGGTATTTTAGGCTAAACAAATGCAATTTTAGAAAGATGGAATCATTCAAAATTATACACTTATATATATAAAATATATATCTATACCTATATCTATATCTATATCTATAAATCTTTTTGTTGTGTTATCGTCACAGGGACTTCAAAAGAAAAGAAATCTCGAGCGCAGGCATCTCACACGGCCGACTCTGTCCCAGAAAAATATTATGTTGTTCAAAACAATGACATGCTCAGAATGAAATACTTGTTGGTGTACAAGTCAGAAGACACCCAAAGGTATGTGTTGGTGATTTGAGAGGTGCTCATATTTATATTACTTTGTCTTGCGGCTCAAATTTACAGTGAAGGCATTTGGGGCTAAACAAATGTAATTTTTGAAAGATTGAATCATTCAGAATTATACACTTATATATCTTTTTATTACATTATCATTACAGGGACTTCAAAAGAATAAAAAAGTCAATATTAAATTATGAAAGTTCATACGACACCTATACGTGAATCTTGGTCCCCTGATGATAACGAATTATAATCCTAATGAAACTTCAACTAGAATAGATTAATATGGCTGATTTTGAGAGAAAAATATGAAGCAAGGATGATTCAGATTGCCTCTTAACATTAGGTCCCTTGAACTGAAACAGATGGAAACTCAATGCCATGGGTTAGTAATGCAAGTTGATTTAAATTGAAAGACACAGAGGTAATAATGCAGCTCGGTGGTATAGAAGGCCACACAAACTAGTTCAAATATGTCTCAGGTTTCTCTTCTTTTTTTTTTTGCAAGACAGACATTGATGACAATGACCGTAGATGAGGAATTTATTTCCATCCGATTTAAAACAGTTTCTTATCGTTTCTTTCACAGATCTCATCAAACAGCAAGGTTTGGATGGATCAGGGAATACAAATTTTCACTCCTCATGTTAGCCTATGTTTTACTCCTACTCGCAATTGGAATTGCCAGTTCCCCCAAAACTGTCAACCACATATCAAGGTTCTTTAAAAGACTAACGTATTGGTAACGCAATGTATTTAAATCATGGTATTGACCCTTTAACGAGTGAATTGATTTCTACAGTCATGCTCTAACACGTAGCAAAAGGGGAATAACTCTGAATAATAAGACATCACATTTTTTTACAATTCACCGCTCCTTTACTTCACAGTAAAATTTTATGAAGCTTTGCATTTATGAAGAAATATGATTAAGATGATATTTATTACTTTTATTGCAATAATATTTTGACAAAATGCCATTCAAAAATGTCAAAAAATGAAATCATAGGCAGGTTCATAAATTTGTGAAAATGTATATTGAGTGTTGAGGTTGTGGAACCATATCAGTCCCTGGTTTAGCCTATTATTTATGAGATATAGGAAAGGACTTGCCATTAGCAACGATAAACGGTACAAGTGCGGCAGCCCCAGGCTGTTTCTGGCACCCTGATGTGACTGTGACCATTTATCATCTACTTTACCTTTCACCTTTCACTGCTTGGATATTGAGACAGTGTTTTCCATTTTTGTCCCGGCTGATCTGATGAGGACATGTCTCAAGTCTTCATCTGTGGGTGTTTTCCATCTTCTGTTTCCATAATACAGTATATGTATTAGCTTCTTTCTTCCTCTTTTGCCATCAATTTTTATTCAAGTATATGGTTTTTAAAGATTGGGAGGTGTTAAGTGTGGCCCAGGTATTTAGATTTCTCTTTTTAGCCAATTCAAGGAACCTTTTAAGTTTCTTATCAACATTTTAGAAACAAAATTTACGTTGCTTCTAATTATTTTTCTGCAACAATTCATCTCAAAAGCTGTCATAATATTCATGACTTTCAGCAAGCCCAGATTTAATGAGATATTGCTTATAAAAAGGGAAGCACAAATCCATGTTCTTTTCTCTTCTCTCTGGAGAAGCAACACCTCTTTCTCAGCCAGATTAAAAACTACATATTGATGTATTACATTATTAGTATGAATATAGATGGGGGAAGATTATTCACCTTTCCATCTAGCTGTATGTTAACAAGTGAGACTGTGGTAACACAGTTGTGCGGCGCTGGTATGAGCTCGTTTGTCTGTCGGTATTAATCTATGAAAGTTTTGCCCCTGGGGTTTGATTAGATCTCCAGTTTAACACTAATGAAATTTCAGTCTTGATGACATCTGACCTCATATCGAATATTAGTAATGTTAGATATGTATTCCTGAATTTCATTTGATCGACATCTAACTTCAATTTGAAGCAAGAATCTATTTGTATTGTTACAATCAGGACCATTGTCGGCCATTGTGATTGGTTTTGTTTGTACATTGCTTGTGAGATTCTCATCGCTGATGGTATTTCTCCAGTTCCTTCCATTTTCACTTTGAGACGCTGCTCAATACTTCAGACTTCTACTATTTCCTCCTCTGTCTATGTCCCCTCTGTCTATTTCCATCCCACCTTCTTGTTTGCATGTCATATCTCAATCCATTATTTTTGGTCTTCTTTTCAATCCATCCAACTTTGTCAGCTTTTAAAAAATTTGTTTGTTTTGGTTTTTGTTGTTGTTGTTGCTGTTGTTTTTATTTTTAGCACCCACTATCCACACTTCATATTCCTTGTTTTGTTTTTGCCTTATCCTATTTGCATAATTTAAATAATTGTTAACGTTGTGTATATCTACTAAATTTTCACATTATATTCAATGCTATTGCTATTCCCCTTCCAATAATCAATGACAATGCATTGATTCTACACTTCTTTTATACTAAGAGCTGTATTTCCCATTGATTTCATGCACAGTCTGTATAAATACATGCTTTTCTCTGATCCCAAGCAGTGTGTTCAGCAGCTACCTATCTTTTTGAAAGTCCAAATGTAAAAAATCTTGTTTTCAAGAAGTCCCATTTCTATTGATACTGATACACTCAAAGTCATTGAAATCCTAAATTGTTATCATCCATTCAGCCTCATTGTTGAGTTAGCTAGTTTGCTCATAATGTTTTTAAATTTTATTTTTTACCTGTATGAGAGAGTCAGTGTTCTGTGTTCTGTTCAAGTTTTATTAAGTAAATTTATATTTTCAACCATGACTCTCATTTTGCGTCTCGGGTCTCATACTCTTTTGTTTTTAATTTATGATATGATAATGTCTTGTAAACCAGCCAAAAGAGTGGGGTGTTAGGGTATACAACTCAGAGGAACAGGCCAGTCAAGATTTTCTTTACATCAGACATCATCTTCCTGGGCATCTTTGGCGCCCAACTACACTGGCTCCCACTTTTTATTTCTTTCATCTTTAGAGAGAGGAAAAGATGACCTTTTTACATTTCAACAATAACACCATATACCATATACCAAAATTCAGACTTCCTACTCTTTTGGTTTGGTTGTAAGACTCTTTAAATCTCATATCCAGAAAAAATCATATTTTTAAATCTTTTGATTTTGTGACAACATTTTTTAGTTTGCTTGATATTGATATCTGATTCAAAGGTACTCGCAAAGCCTTTCCCCTCTTGTTTCTCTGATATGGCAGGCTTTTCATTTTGCAGAAGAAATTTGATTGGCAAGAATGCATGCTTACAATGGTGAAAAAAAAAGAAAAGGAAAATAGGAATGATAGAGAGAATTGCGAAGAAATAAAATGCTACCAGTTTTCTTAGGGACCATAAATATTGATGCTGGTGGAAGTAGTCGGATTAACTTGTGTCAAACTTTTGCTTGTTATTTCTAAAAAAATCTATATTCATTCAACACATTACGGCGCTGCAGACTGTAGATGATGCTGGGATTATTCCAGTCTTTTATACCCTGAAGACAAAGATTGTAGATGATGCTGGGATTATTCCAGTCTTTTATACCCTGAAGACAAAGACTGTAGATGATGCTGGGATTATTCCAGTCTTTTATACCCTGAAGACAAAGACTGCAGATGATGCTGGGATTATTCCAGTCTTTTATACCCTGAAGCCAAAATATCCTTGTGGACAAAATAAAGGCAATTAACAAAATGCTAAAAACTCGTTTCTTTATAGATAAAGGAATGAGGGCTGCCAGAAGCTAAAATCCAAAAATGAGGTATGCAAAAAAGGTGAAAATAGTGTAGCTCCAAGTGTAAAACAAATAACAATACAAAGAATGTTTCAGGTCTCCCCTTCATCAGGCAACAAGCACAAAGAACATAAAACATAGAACACAAATGGTTTAGAATTTTATTATTTTGTTGTTTAAAGAATGACATCTAACATAAAGACTTGCTTCCATGTTACTAAACCTGGCCATAAACAGAGACTTTTACGAAACAAATAGATTGTTGTATATTACATCCATGGATCACATAAATATTGTTATTGCCTATGTTATGTGCAATCATTTGGTTAATATTCATAGTTTTCATTATCAAAGCTATGAGCAAGCATAATACATGTTGTTGTATTTCTATGTTTACATTCAGTATGTGTCGACAATGCATAGACCATTATCTTGCTTATTATCTTTGCCTTTTCTTTTTGTCAGTATTTTGTCTTTTGTATCATAATATATTATATGTATTTACAATAATGTGAAATCCGTTTTAAAATAAAAAATACACAGGCAATAAGTACTTAGAGCATAAATATGTTGCTTTGTCTTT
The DNA here is from genome assembly GCA_031763155.1 of Dirona albolineata. Classification (NCBI taxonomy): domain Eukaryota; kingdom Metazoa; phylum Mollusca; class Gastropoda; order Nudibranchia; family Dironidae; genus Dirona; species Dirona albolineata. Next base: position 4,056 of record JARFNW010140702.1, on the reverse strand, counting down.
TAATTATTTTGAATAATTACAGAGAACTTGGATTGGGTTGGAGAAACTACATTTGAAACTTCTAATTACTGAATAAATATATTATGGCTTTTTTCACTGTGCTTGCTAGATGGTGTTAGCAACAAGGGTGTGACAGTTTCTTGATCAACTGCATTTTTCTCAATGCAATCCATGTTCTCTGTTAATGTTTTTTCGTGTGATTGTGATGGAGTACAATATGTACTCATCTTTATTATAATTAATGTACTATTGTAAGTGAGCCACATACCTAAATATTGTTACAGCAGTCAATGTTATTTGTAGACTCTCATGACAAGGGTAACAATACAAGACAAGTTATTTAGTACTCATAATATATTTATCATCGCATTTGACCATGTCTTTTGGGAAGTTCCGAAACATGAAATTAGTTTGGTAAATTCCTATTTCAGTCAGAGGCAGTTCGCCCCTTTTATTTCCAAAAAAACAGAACAACCTTTGGGTTTTTCGAACTAACTGATTTCACCAATTTGATGTTCTCGGCGTGTAGTCTTGTGTTGTTGTGTCACACGTTTTAAAGATAGTTATAAAGAATTTGAACAAGATACCAGGAACGTATGTGGTGGTAACACAGACATGAAACAAGCGACTACAGGCAAGGTAAGAAAGACAACTACCTTGCCATCCCATGACCATTTTGAAAGGAAGTTGTCCTCTCCTTTGACTTACAAATAAGTAAATAAATAAATTCCCTTTATTCATCCTAAGGGGGGGGGGGGGGGGGTTGTCTTTAGGGTCTATTCCGAGGGCAAACCGGAATAACTCAGGTGTCAGCCGCAAAGTAGAATCATGGTCTTGAGAAAAAATACAGCGTTCCAGTTCCACTGGGATTTGAACCCGCGACCTCTTGAACCAAGGGCTAGTGACTTAACCACTGCGCCACCATCTCCCCACGTCATACCTTCATGAACGTTTGTGATATCGCTGGTGCAATTATCCATGTCCCAATAAAGGTACTCACTTCGCATCTGATTGGGATGAAGTTTTATAATAATGCTTTTAACCCAATGACACAACGCCGGTTACCAGTGGGCATCGGTAGCCGAACAGTGAACACTACTCGACGGTTTGTGTTGTTTAGTAAGATGTATAGTGACCGCCTGGGACCCAAAACCGTCCATTTATGAAAATGATTGGCTCAACAGCGTTTGTGTCCTTGGGTAAGACACTTAGGTCTGATTCCATCGTCCTCTCCCAGACGGAGGAGGTCCCCTCCATGTAATCAGCGACGTCCTTGTCCAAAAATTATATTCGCGCCTATCAGGCAGTGTTTGGCTAACTATTAAGTGTTGAATGTTCCATTGCTTTCACGGGACAAAAGTGTGGTACCGTAAAATGCGTAGAGCACGCTATGATGTTGGGGTCCCTCAGACGCTAGGATGTTTGAGTTTGTTGGTGTGGCCATCGTTAAGAAATCTCATTCATGGAAGAGAGGGCCTTCGTAAAAAAAAACCCCATTGATATAGAGGTCTACTTTTTTTGTTTTGCTTTTTACCCTCGTTCAAATCAGTGGACATCCTTTGTGTTTTTGAGATGAGGAATATTGCTGTTTTCTCCACTTGTTTTTCTTTTGTTCTAAATCCTTGCGCTCCATCATCTGAATCGTTTTAGGTGCACCCCCCCCCCCCCTCCCCCGACACAAAATTACTGAAATTGTATATTCTGTTTCTTTTTCTCATGTTTTACTTCACTATCTAAGTCATTGAAAGAAACAGCGGACAGGAAAGTATGTCCTGTTTGCAAATATTTGAAAGTTACATCTTTCGGCTCCGGTTCAGTGTTTGTATCATTGCTAGGTAACGAACTATTGACGTTCTTGTTTTGTGCGAACAGTAACTGTAACAACAGCAGCGCCCGCATTCACAGTCATTTCGTTAAGTGTTAGCACATTATTGCACAGTCTTATCATTTGACATTTAACAATCAAACACACGCAACACGACGTAATTTATAGAGATTTACTAGTGCACAAATGTCTTACAGTTAACGTAAGGTATATTATGAATACGGTCACAGCTGTTAAATAACTATACTAATAATAATGTTGAGAAACGGACAAACGAAAGTGTCAATGATGGTGTTCAATTATAGAGTTATGCGAAGTGGTGAAATGTTTGTTTTGATTCTTTAGTGCGTTTTCCCCCCTTTGTTTGGTTAAGATTCTGTAACGCGTATCTACACGTATTGTTAATTTCAATTCGCTCCACACAATTATTTCAAAAGAGTGCTTTCCATTATCTGCTATTCATGGTGAAGTTTCTTTTTGGAGGGCTGAAGCAAGGTTTTCTTGCGCTCATTGCAGAACCACAATCCACCCTCACACCACCACCATCCCTTCCGTGATCAATGACATATTATATATGTGATCAAAAGTTACCTGAATTGGTGGCATCATATACATATAGCATAACCCATACCCCATATTTCGTATAGTGATTGAAGGCCAAAGTTCGTTGGATTTTTATTACACAACATTTTACAATAAGATTAAAAACCATAATAGACATTGGAATCCAACCAGATTTGAAAACAATAGGTCAAAACCGTTGGATGGGTTTTCCATTTCCCCGAAGTCGTTCTAGTGTGAGTAAAAAGTAAAGTGACAAACAACTTTCCAATGGCGAATAAGGAATCTCATTATTTGTTTTCGGTACTTCCCGAATAGCAAGGTCAAGTTTCTGGGGAAAACCTTCTAGCTATCTTGCCCTATTGTTTCGTGATGAAACTCGCTTAACATCACAATTATTATTAATAATAATGTATGTATTTTTTTCTTTCGTGAATGCAAAGTCGTCCATCACTGTGTCAAAAGGAAACCATCGCCGGTTTACACAGACCATACGTTAACTGTTAGCATATTTTGGCACACTCATATTGCATTGAATTCTACTCACAACATAACGTGATTATAGCTATTTTCAGTCTGCAAACATGTCTTAACTGTTAACGTCTGGTCTGTGTATATGGCCTCTGTTCTTGCTTACCTGTCCATTTTAACAATGACATTTTGGCATTATACAGACTTTGATATAAGACATGTATTATAAATATTATTATCAACAATGTCAACGATATGAGATATATTTCCATTTTTAAAAATGTCATAATCTATTGTAATTCTACATTGTCTGTACGAAAGATTGCATCTGTGTATTCACCTTGTGTTGGTGGATACTGTGATATCATTTGTGTGGCTTTCCAGTGGATGTAAGCAGTGAATTGATTTATTTATTTTTAATCCACCCATCATGTATACGCAAGAATTATAATTTGACCTAACCATACAGATACAGATTTCCTGTGTTTGGTGAATGTGGGCAGAAAATTGTCAAATATTCAATGTACTTTCACGTTGACATTTATTATTGATATTCAATCGGATTTTATTCAAATATATTATTCCTATATTATATTGTCATAGTGACGGGACATCACTTTGGACGGGACACCGGACGGGACACCGGACAGCGCGGAACTATCAGCTTAAAAAGGATGTATAGTGTAAAAGGAACTATTAAACGCGCACGCGCAACCCTTTTTGGTCGGTTAGAATGAATTACCACTTTCTGACGAACCAAATCAAGCTGCTAGTGCCACGTTGTCCGGTGTCCTGTCCCGTCCGGAGCCGTGTCCCTTTACTATATATATATATATATACTTTTGAACCATGCATTACTTGAAGGTGTGATAAATCCATGTTTGCCAATTAGAATGTCTGTGTGAATTATTTGATTCTTATTGTCAATCCAGAGAGGATCATACCACACCTCGCCAGTCAGATACATAGAGAGAGGGATGGATAGTAGAGATACAATGTGACAGAGGGATGGGGGAGAGAGGGAGTATGACTGATGTTCAGTCCAGAGAGGGATCAATATTCATCTTGCTAGAGAGCTAAAGAGAGAGAGAGGGGTGGGCGAGAGATGGGACAGGGAGGGCCTAGGGAGGAGAGAGAGAGAGAGAGAGAGAGAGAGAGAGAGAGAGAGAGAGAGAGAGAGAGAGAGAGAGAGAGAGAGA
>JARFNW010140691.1:0-5000 GCA_031763155.1 Dirona albolineata | reverse complement strand
ACCGAAAAAAAAAATCATGAGATTCCTTATTCACAATTGGAAAGTTGTTTGCCAGCGTACTTTCTACTCACAATACAACGGCCTCGGGGAAATGGAAAACCCAAGCACACGGTTTTGACCTATTGTGTCAAAAATTTGCTAACAGTCTACGTAGGCACTGGGAATACAGTCGCTTGTATGGAACATAACGGGACATTAATTCAGTGATAGCACAAGACATTGAGCAAGACCACGGTGTTTATTTTACATGTTACATATTATGTATGTTTGTGTTTATGTATGTTTGTATATATGTATGTATGTATGTATGTATGTATGTATGTATGTATGTATGTATGTGTGTGTATGTATATATGTATGTATGTATGTATGTATGTGTGTGTATGTATATATGTATGTATGTATGTATGTATGTATGTGTGTGTATGTATGTATGTATGTATGTATGTATGTATGTATGTATATGAGGCATATGAACAATAAGAAAATGATATTTGATCATAGTGCCCCAGCTTGTTAAGCAGCCTATCGACGATACAAATCATAGACTCAGAATCTCATTTGTATAAACCACTCGATTTATTCACTTGACTTGAAAGATGAAAAATTATTTTCCTTTAAAAAAATGAATGAATGTCTCGTTTTAAACTGAACCAAGTTTTGACAAAATGCTTTCAAACGCATTTTGGACAAGAGTGTTGTAGGCCTACTCATCATTCCTTGGGGTGGAAACACTGGGGTTGGACGCTCGGAAGACGGTAGGTGTACAAAAGAATTGAAATATAATAGACACAATGAAGTGTCTCATGACAGAGAGTTATTGAGACATTCCAACAGATGTGCTATATCCTCTTACTAGTCAACAACAAACTGAGTTCTAGTCTGTACCTGGCGTTCATCATGTAGTACACGACGATGCTAAAGCTGGAGTTTACTGTCTGCAACAACTGGCAGCAACAAATGATAACTTGTTCAATGTACCGCTTGTAGGGGTCTCGTTCGTTTTGTGACGTCAGGTAGACGTAGATAACTGTTATCATATCCGGAATGTAACAGACGATGAAAATGCTACAGATAATTATTATCATACGCAGAAGTTTTATTTCTTTCTGCTTGGATCTCATGTCAATTTCTTTGGAGCTAGCATTTTCAGTTTTCTCTTTGGTTTGAGAGTTTGTGTCCTCGACAGAACTTCCAGGGATTAGTTTTGTCATCGTCGCTTCCGGTTTCGCTGCAGGAAGTTTGCAAACAATTGTACAGCTGCACACTAAGACTATGGTTAGAGCGATTATACGGACACAGAATGTGTTGAGGTAGAAATGAAAACACTGTTTAAATTCCTCCGTCATGAATCCACTCCACGCATACATTGATCTAGAAACATTGCTTGAAGGAAATTCTGTCAATACAAGAATGTAATCATTATGCTGTGTGGAATGTAATATTATGGACATCACGAATACACCAGAAACGACAACAAGTGAACGTCTGGCAGTGAACACGTCTTGAAGATCGAATGGAAACACAACGATGAAAAATCTCTCCAAAGCTAGGTAGGCCGTGATGGAACATATGATTTGACTAAACACAGCCTGAGGTCTCAAGGCAGAAAATGTAAAGAAACCAACGACATCCCAGGTATGGTCCTCGATTTCGATGATTCCAAAAAGCATTGTACAAATGCTGTTCCAGGCAGTCAGAAGACAGAAAAACAATCCAGATACTGCCAGTCCCATTAAACTGACTGTACAGCTGTCTGAGAGAACGCCTTGACGGTAGAAGACGATGATATTTATGACATTCGTGACGACTCCATATATAGCAATGCCACCCGTGACACTAATCCGCATAATGATAACAACCAATTCAGATGAATACAAAGAGATGATGACATCATCAACCTGTTGCCCGAATAGAGCAGCGGCACTGTTATTGTTATGCAAGGGGACGATACCATTATCAGTTTGGTCTCCGGGTCGAGCGGTACTAACATAGAAAGGGACAGTAACATTATCGTTTTGTTGTCCGGGAGGAGAGGTACTGTTATAGAACGTGACAATAACATTTTCGTTTTGTCGTCTGGGTGGAGAGGTACTGTCGTAAAAAGGGACAGTAACATTATCGTTTTGTTGTCCGGGAGGAGAGGTACTGTTATAGAACGTGACAATAACATTTTTATTTTGGTATCCGGGTAGATCGGTACTGGTATGTCCGGGTAGAGCGGTACTGTTATTGTTATGCAACAGGACAATAACATCATCAGTTTGGTCTCTGGGTAGATCGGTACTGTGATATGACGTGACTGTAACATCCTCCGTTTGTTGTCCGGGTAGAGCTGTATCTTCTTGAACGTCGATTGGGGCTGAAACGGGAGAAGAAGGCAAGATTTATTGGACACACTCAATTTTGTTTCTCCTTTTCCTTTCGTTCCCACGAACTTACTGTTTTTAAAAAATGCCATTAGTGTAGTGCAGTGCAATTCAGTGCACACCTTTCGCTAATTGATTCTCGTCCGTCTGGAATACGCAATAAAACACTGCCTATGTCTGGAACTTCTAAATCGTTATAGTATATAGTCCATGTCTTTATATCCCAAATAATGGCCGACTATAATGAGGTAACTATCAAGCAAAGGTTTGAAGCAACAATAAGTGAATGGGTATAATTAATTGTTTTCATTTTTGGGTACGGAATGAGACATGACATTATTTGGGTACGGAATGAGACATGACATTATTTGGGTACGGAATGAGACATGACATTTTTGCGTACGGAATGAGACATGATATTATTTGGGTACGGAATGAGACATGACATTTTTTGGATACGGAATGAGACAGGACATTTTTTGGGTACGGAATGACACATGACATTTTTGCGTACGGAATGAGACATGACATTTTTGCGTACGGAATGAGACATGACATTATTTGGGTATGGAATGGGACATGACATTATCTGGGTTGGCAGTGAAAGGGTTAAAGATATAAAATAAAAGAAGACTTTGTGATATCAAATCAAACTCATGACAATTTAGCTCACGATTCGTTGGTGCTCCTGGCTTGGCCTCGGCGTCCCTCTGACAAATGAAGTGGCGTTTCAGGTTGCACCGCTTGTCCACCCACTGACCATGGACAGTTAGGTCAACACATCGTTCTGACCCCGTAGAAACTGTGGGTCTGCCGTCTGACCACTGACTGAATGACGTCTGGGAAGGAATGAATGAATGGATGGATGGATGAATGAATGGATGGATGGATGGATGAATGAATGAATGGATGAATGAATGAATGAATGAATGAATGGAAGAATGAATGGATGAATGAATTGATGGATGGATGGATGGATGGATGGATGGATGGATGGATTAATGGATGGATGGAAAAATATGGTATTTGTTAAGATAGGGCTTATCTAAGTTCATAGCCGTGCTCGAAGCGCTTTAAGGTATGATGATGATGATGATGATGTTGATGATGATGATAATGATGATGCTGCTCCTGCCACTGCTACTACTACTACTACTACTACTACTACTACTACTACTACTACTACTACTACTACTACTACTACTACTACTACTACTAATACTACTCCTACTACGATGACGACGACAACCACCATCACCACGACCACTGGCATTACAACGTTATTCTCTTTTCGCATGTCGACATCGCACCGCGGCGATGTTTGGTTTCTCCCCCCGTTGTTAGTTTTGACACATTGTTTGCATTGCATGTCCACACGTTCATGCTTGTGAGTTTCCCAGATTATAGATTATATCATATCCCAATGATGACGCAACTTCTTCATTCCGAGGGATTCAAGTTGATGTCCCCTTACTACAACTACAAAAAGTAAAGCCCTTCCGAGCGTTGAGGCTCATAGAGCCGGTGCTTATCCCGGTTTCTGTAGCGTAAAGCGGACAGAGTGACAGGACGCTGGTCTATCCCAGCTGCAAGGTGGTACCCATTTTTACACCTGGGTAGAATGAGGCAATTGGAGTAAAGTTTCTTGACCAAGAAAAACAACGAAGTGTCTGGGATAGGATTCGAACCCACGACCTTCGCCATGAGAGTCAGCTGTCCTAACTGCTAGGCCACCTCGCCTCCATTACAATCACAACTACAAGGTAGTGTTCAAAGTCCAGATTTATTTATTTATTTCGTTTCTATCTATTCTGTTCTTAATATATTCATTATGTTTTGTTACCTTTTTCATCGATTCTTACCTCTCATCTATCTATTCACCGGTCTTCATTTCTTATCATTTTATGACCTCCCCCCCCCCTCCTCAGTTCACCAGGAGTGTACTGTAAATGGCAATCGATTTTTAAAAATCTGAAATCACCAGGAAGACCAAAGATAGACTAGCGAGTCTGAAATCATAGCTTGCCACTAAAATCAGACAAAGCAAAAAGTCTGAAATCAGACAAAGCAAAAAGTCAGAAATCAGACAAAGCAAAAAGTCTGAAATCAGACGAATCCAAAAGCCTGAAATCAGACAAAATCTGAAAGAATTACACCCCTGGTCCACCCAATCCCATTCTTCGTTCTAGAGGCATTGGCCCCCACGCTTTCACTTTTACTTGTATCTTTGTAGTGTAATCGTCACTTGCTTGACGAGGGTCTTTCGCCGAAACACCACTTGTCCCGTTTTGTCCCGTCTCTTACAAGCCCCCAATACATTCCCTTTTGTATATTATTATATTTCAACACCCTTGGCTTCACCGAGTCTCCTTAAATGTTGGAACTTTCAAATGAAATGGCTGATCTTAATTTTTTTGTAAACATTTATATAAACAAATCGTTTTAAAACTGCTTAATGTAAGAAGGAAAATTGCTGCACTTGAAATGTGGACATATAGGAGAAACCTGCGAATACCCTCGACGAGGAAAAGACCAATAAGGAAGTGTCGATAGATGTTGGACAGAGGTCGCGAAAAATGCTGGCAGATGTCAAAAACAGACAACTAAAATACTACGGACACGTCAGAAGAC
>JARFNW010140680.1:0-10391 GCA_031763155.1 Dirona albolineata | reverse complement strand
ATTATTATTATTATTATTATTATTATTATTATTATTATTATCATTATTATTATTATTATTATCATTATTATTGTTATTATCATTAATATTGCACGCGGTGAGATGACAATGATAATCTGATGTTTATCATTATTTCAAGTATCATGTCCATTTTCTTGTTTGCTTGTACACGGCTAGCGGCAAAGTACAATATAAAATTATGCGGGCAGAACGTTTGATCAGAGAAAACTCCCGCATGTGGCAGCATTTAACAAAACAGTCGAAGTATTGATGGCATAAAAACATGTTTCAATAAAGTTATTTCATTTTCCCAAATGTTTGAAATGTTTAAAAAAGATACTAAATCTTTTCAAAAGTTAAACCTTTGGAGAGTTTTAAAAACAGTCTAACTTCTTACATGGACGACACGAACTTAAAACAAATTTACTCTTATGTTGTGCTCGATGATTTAAAAAAAAAGAATAAAATCGATCACAAGCTCATGCTTCATAAGTAGACACACGTTTAATGGTTTGTAATCACAGGAAGATGTTTACATCTCTTATCGTTGCCATTTTTATCGAATGGACGCTTCATGTTCACTATGACAAGTAATTCTTATCGATTTATGATTAACCAAATTCCTTGGACAAGGATTGATGCCGACATCTATATTTTTATCATCTTGATTATTCTTAAAGAGACCTGAACAAGATAAGCTTTTATACAAACATGACACGGTGTCGTCACTAACGGCGTCGAACGCCGTAAGATGAGTGATCGTAGCGGTTGCTAGGAAACCCATTAAAAGCTGAGAGACGGAAGTGGAACGCGACATAAAAACATCTTCAGATCGATTCTTCTCTCGCAAACTTATTCATCTCTTGTAAACGATGGTGAGGTCAACGACTTTCAAACAAGCCTAGAATTCCATTGCCGTCACTGCGTCGCATTTCTTTCTTCAATTTCAAGGTTATATTTGTTGTCACGACAACTGGTACTTAATATCAATATTATTCATTTGCTAGACAAATTATGTCCGTGTTTCTCTTGGTAATATTTTGAAAAGGGACGGTGTGATTTTCTTCTTCGTAAAAATACGGCTAAACGTGTAGATACATAATGTTATGCCCAATTATATACGTAATATAAAGATGTTATATTTTGGATGGAATGTGGTTGATTTATTGAAACATGTATTAAATCAAGAACATTCTATTTCTTTCCCTTTTGCAGATTGTAGTCATTGAACAAGACAATCTGCGTGGTAAATGACTTGCTTTGGACTAAGGGCAAGAGAAGACTCGAACATATGCAAGCAACGTCATTTTGATATTTTGTTGTTCTACACATTGGATACTCATATTCATAGAACGACGAGGATGCAGTGATATTCGGAGTTTTATTGGTACATATGTATTGAAGCCAGTGAAAAGTGAGAATACTTTAATGGAGGCTTTCAACATTTTAAATATTATATAGAAACAAGGAGTACTCATGTTTAACCAGGGAGTTCATAATTTGATTCAAATTGAAAGGCTTTAAGTGCACATCAAGAATCAACGGCATGCATATTGTTCATCGTAACACCACTGACGTGATCAGTTTGGCAAACGCTGGCATGGCCGGACCATTGACCAATCAGAATGTCGTACTTAATCGTTCAGGTATCGTTTATAGTCATGACAACAATGCGTCGTCGATTGAAATAGCTACCTTTGGAAACGGCAGTCCAAATAATATGTCTATGATGTCAACACTTGAATCCCTCATCACGATAACGACCACCACAGAGGTACCAGGAGACTTGGTACCTCCAAATTCAGACTCTACGACCATCGCCAAAATCACCGCCCTGCTGGTCATCACGGCGGTCGTACTGGTCATCTCGTACCGCTTCGTAGTCCGACTCTTTCTGGGCTACACCGACAGGAAAGATGACGTATTCCCGGACGGTCTCTCGGACGAGGATGAGGATTCTGCAGTGGTTAAGCGGACACAGGACTTTTATTTAGAAATGTAGCAGAGTTACCACCCTTTATTTCTGTGTTTCCTCACATACTGACATTCATGTAATATCGTTATTTATTTGAAAACAAAGAGTACCTGGTTGATAGATTGGCAACAAAAACAAGTATCGCATGACTTGTGGTAGGCGATGTTCTTATTGATTTACTCATAACTCAATTCAACATTTTAAAATGTCAATAAAAAACCAAAGATACAGTGTTCAATCATTGCGAGAAATGGGAACCTTTTATAAAAAAGAATTTCCCCAGCATTGCTTGACACTGCAACTTTAACCAATGCATGCCTTGATGATCACTAACTTATTAATTCTGGCATGTCCCAAACACGTACAGATTATATTGGCATACATGAACAGGTATCTTTTTTATTTTTTAAATTGGTAATACGCAATGTAACGCAGCGTGCTCATCACCTGCCGGTCTTTAATTCCTGATGCAGAGTCTTTCTAGCCATGTGTTAGGTGATGAATGGTGAAGTCTGCATTGACCTTTGGATTTACTTCCATTGGTCATGTGCACCCTTCAGAGTTTAACATATGGCTGTCCCCTACACTGCTTCTTGCGGTATAAAGGGGACTCGATAAACAAACAACAATACGCAATGGAATGGGGACGGAATGGATTTTGGGTTTTATCCTGAGCTTCAGAATCAATCAAACAAAACATGTTCGTGTTAGATAAACAAAGAATGATGTCAGAGAACTATCGTGAGTCAATAAACCGGGCATAGGAATCTGTATAAGGATCCTCATTCAGCGTCCTAGTTCACCCTCAAAAGGTGATCTGCATTCAAGAAGTGGAATGGTGCGTACACTATGATGTTATGGATTTTTAACTCAATGTTTTGATGTCCGCAAACCATAAAATCGTTTACTAAAAATAATGATATCGAAAAGAGGATTGTCAAATAGAAAGGGTAGACATTTACCACCACTAGTGGTGTGTTCGTGTGTAACAAAATGAAAAATTGTTCGCAACAAAATTTGTTTAAAATGAAAGATCTAGTTTGAAAGCATTTTGTAACCTTGATAAGAAAGCAATATAAAGATAATAATACATGTGTGTTAATGTGTTAGAAAAGAATCGGGCGACAATTTAACTGCGACAAATGCCGTAGGTGTTGTAAACAATGCAATGTTGATTGCGTATAATTTGCCGGTAACGTTTGATACTGGAAGGTTATTGAAAAAAACCCTTTAATTCTCAGTGTCTTGTATTTGCAAGAGTATGCAAAATAGCTTGACAACACAAAACAGAAACGTTTCGATCATAGGCCTTAGTCAAGCGACAATTAACAAGGAATAATCACACATAAAGCATAGCTGGGGTTGGGTAGGGGTGTGGTGGGGGCGCGAGGGAGTGAGGACCTGTTGGTCAGAAAAAAATATGTTATTAATATTGCTTTGGGGTGGAAGATAATATCAATTACAAAAAAACAAGAGGCAAGGTAAACAGATAGAGGAGATAAGTAGACACTATTATATCTATTTTCGTTACATACAACAAGGGGCAAACAATACAACTAACTGAAACTTAAGGATAGGGTAAACCAAAACAGCAAACCAGCTAAATATAATACCAGTTCCATATCCATAGATGTAAATAGCACATTTTGGCACTAGTATATTACAATTTGACGTCAACCAACACCAACATAATTACATAAATAAATGATAGTGCTTCATCGTGTGCACAAATACCCTATGTGACTACGTAGTAAGTACGCTCTATGCATGCGGTACATGGCGAAAGAACAGAGACAACGAGGAAGGGAAGCCATACATCATTTAAATCACGTCTGGATATTAGCTGGAGATTCTACTCACGGATTGTTTGGTCTACTTTCATCGTTTGGCAAACAACCGTCACAGACTGTTAGTATTTGTTTTGAACTGATTATGCGACGTGAATTGAGAAAGTAAATTTAACGCTGGCGTAAAAAGCTAAGTAAGGGTATATGACTGCGTCATTGATTTACTAAAATGTGACTATAATATAGAATGCGATAATTATAGAATTGGGCGGAAGAAAATACGAATTAAGTAAAGCGACCGGGTCTGCAAGAAAATTGATATACATGGACCCATCCATTACACTGGGTGTCTATCCTTTTTGTTTTTGGGTCCACGATGTTGATTGGTCGTTAGTGTTTTGGAACATTTTAGTTCACACTTCAACGCCAAGAGCTTTCGTCTGACTATCTGTAAAACAATAACGATGAATTTTTAATTTTCGTTTTGCGCCGGAAGCTATGATGTATACATCATCTGGATTGGCTCAGTAATTGCTCTCTTGTCAAGTGCCATGGTTACCATAGTAACGAGAAAAAAATCACTACACAAAATATAAAACGTTTCACAAATGCTTTCTTTTTCAGCAGTCTTGACTCAATCGATTTAAGGCTGACATACTAAGTGGGGTCTGTTTAGAGTTGGTTTTTACTTTAGCTTCTTGACCTTTTTGACACAAGGTGAAAACAGTTTTGCCTAGAATTGGAACTATAATATGATCATGCTGGCTTATTCTATCCATTGTGTATCCCAGACAGTCTCTTTTCTTTTAAGTCCTGGACCTTGGTGGTGTAAATAAAAAAACCCAATTCCTAACGATTACAGTCTGCGAACATTACAATTAGATATAACTCAATGTGTAAGCTTTCTCGTCAAACTGATGGGTACAAGTCAGTTTGGATACGCGTGTTCTGAACCTGTATTCAATTTTTGAGACACATTTAGTTATGATTTGCCTGTAGGCATGCTAGGACATGTTGAATTATATCGATGACATCTCAGATAAATCAAAAGTGACTCGGACCATAGGCGAACCTAATATCCAATAAAAATGAGACGCACCGGAATCAATTGCTTTTGGTATTTATTGTTAGTTTTTCATGTTGCCTTAATCACCACAAAACTGCAATAGCATTATGCTATTATTCTACCATTTTCTATGTGTCTTGAATGGACTACAGACAGTTTGTTTACAATGGCCTACGTGAGACGAAGAGACATAATATAATGGCCGTTCCGTTTCCTATCCAAACAAATCCCAATGCTTCATGGGCATATCTAAATACGACAGGGAACGCGAGAATGGAAAAATATTATGATTATGTCTTGCATGGTGATCAAAAGTCGAATTTTCTCAGAAGCAATGCTGTTGCTAAATATTGTCAAACAATCTAAAACGGTAGTTGCCGTCTTTGCTTTCCATTTCCTTAAATGTGATCACCAAGCATGAGAAGCGTTTGTACATCGATGGCATGATAAATCACCATTTTTTTCAAGTTGTATACATAAGACTTTGTAATGTTGTATGTTATTCAGTCAGTATTGAATGTCTTCAAATGCATACAGTTGCCTTACATCAATTTTGTGCATTAACTAATACATATTATTACGTTGCGAGTTCATTTATACTTTTATCCTTATTATTATTGTTATTATTATTATCATCATCATCATCATCATCATCATCATCATCATCATCAACAACATCATCGTCATCATCATCATCATCATCATCATCATCATCATCATCATCACCATTATTATTATTATTATTATTATTATTATTATTATTATTATTATTATTATTATTATCATCATCGTTATTATTATTATTATTATTATTATTATTACTTGTTATTTTTTCAACATCTGAGTTCTTATTTCAACATTGAGTGTGTTACACAATTTTTTGAAATATAAAACAATGCTATATGTAAGGACCTTAAGTATCGGAACCGACATAAAACTCTCAACAAAGTAACCCTTTTTCAATTTTAGAAGAATTACAAAAAACGTTTGGAATGGATAAAATATTTATTTCTTTATCAAATTCCACTCTACCTTTCGGTATAAGGTTAAGAGAGGACATAATTTCGCCATTGATCTCTATCCAGTCTTCCTCTTTGCATCCAAATACCTAGACCCCCTCTTTTCTATCACCTCTGATATTATTTATTGCCATACTTTCTTTGGTCTACTTTCATTCATTCTATTTACATGTCCAAACCATCTAAGTTGATTTCTCTCTATTTTATTTTCTAAGCTGTCTGCATTTACTTCATCCCTTATTCTAGTGTTTCTAATTTTATTTCTTCTTGTTTTTCCTACTGATTTGATCTTCTGAGAAATGTCATTTCTGATCGTTGTAACCTACTTTTATCACTGCTGTTTATTATAGTCCATGCTTCATTTCCATAACATATTATGAGTGCTAGACAATTATTTAATATGCCATTCAAAATCTTTGACTGGCGTAACATTTTACTAGGTTGTGGTTAACCATAGTAGATTATGATAATTAAAAGTATCTAGACACTGCTAATCCTATATCGCAGATGCTTTAAGACGAAAGACCACATTATGAGTGTACTGATTTTAACTGGGTCGCTTTCTTGATGAATGGCGTTTCATCAACTACTTGTTTTTACCTTTCGGTGAATCATAAAACAAACCAAAATAGTTTTTATCACCTACAAACTTTTTTTTGTGCTATAAGAATAATGTTCTACTTCCGCCATTTGGGTGTGACTATCTATTTCACGCGATTTCATCTAATCGTTTTACCATCGTCGTTAAAACTCGAATTACAGAACGAGTAGATAGCATGTTGTGAAGTAGATAGTCATCAAAAAGGGTGACGTGCAAAATGATCTATCTATTTATCCTGGGTAGTACAGTTAGGTAAGTTAGGTAGTCAGGTAGACTCCGACAAATTACATGCCGCCAAAATGCACCTCTCGTCATAATGCACGATTTTTTTCATGTGACCGAATTTTACGGGGGTTTTTTTTGTTGGGTTTTTTTGTTTTGTTTTGTTTTGGGTTTTTTTGTTTTAGTTTGGTTTTTGTCCCGGGCCTCAAACCCGTGTCACCTGTGTTAGTTTCCTTAGTATCTGTTATATTACGCTCTCAGTTTCGATCATTCTATCCATCTCTTCCTCTCCCTATCTCTCATCTTTCATTCCTCTTCAATTTATTGATAATGTATATTTGAGATGTCAACATGCATTAATGTTATGGTTAGAGTTGTTTAAGCTAACCTGGTGCTCTCTAGGATCCCAGGGAGGCCCTTTCCCCATGCCCTTCGCCCTGTTGGCGAGCCTGTTATGCTTATTGATAGGTTGCCTTCCCGAAAATCCGAAATATAAACAAATGTTAAGTCATGTGAGGGAAATGTGCGGCAACTGTTAACTCTCTGCTAAGGAAAAAAGAAGATCAGCAGAAAGGAATCTATAGGCAATAAAATGGTTTCTAAAACGTCCTAATCAAGGACTAAGTGATGATACTTTGCCCAAAGTCCGTGTAGTATGTGGGGCTCCCAAATACGTACTGGGCTTCCCACGTATGAGAGAAACAGTTTACATAATCAAGTTACACTGGGAGCTCGACATAGGCACGGGTACACAAAGTAATCTACTACGCTCTCGTAGCAAGATGCCACAAATTTAAAAAAAAACAAATAGAGCTGCCCGTCACACGTAAAAAGATAAAACCGGTAACAGACAACTCTATGTATCTATACGCTTCACCTGCAGTGAATTTTACAACGTTAATTCTAACCCCTCAAAATGCAACAACGGCTCGCTTGACTTAGCCAAAATCAGCTGAATCTGTTGAATCCAAGTAGTCAATTCTTGTAGATAATAAATAAAACAGCAACACATAAACAAACAAAACAATACAAAGATGCATTCAAAACCTAATAAAAACCAGAAGTAAGTACAGTTTTGTGAGTTTGTTTGCATCGTCAAAATGCACCTTCGTAAAAATGCTCGGTTATTTTAGCAGAGACTACAGTTCAGTAGTGGTAGTAGTAATGGGTAGAATGATCCGATACCAGTCATGTTTCATTGATCATGTTCAACTGTAGTAATGGTTTGTACTTATACATTGTGTATGATCACCTACTTGTCATAATGATGTTTTTAAAAAAAAATCAAAATAGTGTCTAGCCGTATGCTACGGTCCAGCACAATAAAACACCTAACGATGATTTTATCATTTAAAGAATTTACCCCATGCGCGATTATCTTTTAAAGAAAAAAAGCCCTTGATCTTTAGACTAATGTCACGGCTTTCGATCCTTCTAAAAACAAGAGGATTAACCACTTAGGTATTCCCAGTAAACATTAGTAATGATGATGCACCTATTTACGCACGTATTGTTTTATCTTTATTTTTTCTTCAGCCATATTATCATAGCAACAGTTTGTAGTCCTTTTGGTGTTTGAGTTTGTCCGTCATGTATTTAGGCATAGCAGATGACCACCCATTTTTTTCTCTCACTAAAATCGTGCCCAGCTCTGTGTTGAGTCATGCATGGTAAATGATTGTTAAAGGTCCTGTTTTCTTAGAACAGCAGCAACAACAACCAAATCTCTATCACACATTACAAGATCACCCACGAAGAAAACATGAGAATGATAACATCATTATTCTCTTTTCAAGAAAAACGAATTTACGTTATGCAATGTCTAATGTGGCGTTTATCATTTCTTCGCTTTTTTTTTAACCCTTGAACTTAAGACAAAAGCTACTATTACACGGCTCTTGTTCCTTATAAAGACAAAATAATCAACCATCATTTACTCAATAACAAAATAATCAACCATCATTTACTCAATAACAAAATAATCAACCATCATTTACTCAATAACAAAGTAATCAACCATCATTTACTCAATAACAAAATGATCAACCATCATTTACTCAATAACAAAATGATCAACCATCATTTACTCAATAACAAAATAATCAACCATCATTTACTCAATATGGTGTTTATCTTCTTTCTTTCTTTTTTTTAAACTTTGAACTTTATATATACTAAGGCTACGTCTCTTGATCCTTACAACAACATAATAATCAACCATTTAAGGTATTCGATTTAAAAGGACTTTCAACTTGACAAACCATCGATACGATGGACATTATTCATTGACGTATTTAACCCTCTAGTGGCCAGTGTGCCAAAGTTGCACATCGGTTTTTATTCCTTGACTGCCCAATGTGCCAAATAAGGCTCATGCTGATATTTTTAAAAATATAATAAGTTATTACATTTTTTAAAAGCTGGAATCGTGTTTCTCATTCGGTCCCTTTGTAGTGTGTTCCACCTATAAAATCTACAATTGGGCACTAAAGGGTTAAGCTAAAATACGGCTCAGCTACATTCTTCCTTTATCAAACACAGCTTGAATACCTTTCTGTGTTGGGTGTTTGTACGCTCACCATTCTTTCGAACCACCTCAAAACAAACACATGTCTTGTTTTGTTTTTTGTTATTCTTTATGGGTTTATTTTTCGCCGTTGTTGTTTGTAGTGCTGTTGTTATTTTGTTTAGTTTGTGTCTACGCCTGGTTTACGTGGGTTGCGAGTACGTAACATAATCATTATACCGTTCGCTTACCCCTTGCTTGTTTGTTACGTAATAAAAACAGTCTAGCTATGCAAGATCAAAACGTCTAATGTACATTCTGTGTTCACCTGGTCTCGTGGGAGGAGCCGGTGAATGACTGACATTAACCTCCTGGGAGATTAGTAAGGGAGGTATCATAAATAGGCCAGATAGAGTTATGGAACAACGAGGCATAATAACTGGTGGTAGAAATCACGATAAGATAATTGATACGTTCTGGCGGGGTCGGATACGTAACGATTACTCGTTTACGTTGTTGTAACCGTTTTGTTCTCACGGATGGAGCTCAGGAGGAGCGCACTCTGACGTGTAAACACAACAAAAATGAGTATGTAAATATATACGTTACTAAAGTGCAGACTGTATGCAAATAGGTTATGAAACAGTTCGGTCAACGCCCTTTCTGACACGTGAACGGTCATGTTATTCTAAAGGCATTGGCTACCGTTTGGGTATTTTTGGGGGGTTTTTTAAATTTATTAATCCTTTGGGGGGGGGGGTGCCTCAGGTAGGTGATGGGGGTGCCTCAGATAAGTGATGGGGGTGCCTCAGGTAGGTGATGGGGGCATCCCCTAAAGTTGGTTCTTATCGTCTTAAAACATCGTCATTTATGTAGTTTGGGTATTATTTACAAATGTTTTAGTGGGGTCTTTGTTTTCTTACTTTATTCTATTATATTTTATTTCTGGATATGTCAGAATAAAAAGTAGTATTTGTCAAAAGTTAATATTTTGTCTAATATACTAGAATGATAATAATGATAATAAAATTGAGTATGTAAAAAGATACGTTACTAAAGTGCAAACTGCATGCAATGTTTATCTTCTAAAATGGTTATAAATCAATTGTGTAAAGTAAAGTCCTTTCGAGCCATAAGACCCATAGAGCCTGTGCTTATCCCGGTTTCCGTAGCGTGAAGCGGACTGAGTGACAATACGTCACCCTTCTGGATAGG
>JARFNW010140669.1:0-10391 GCA_031763155.1 Dirona albolineata | reverse complement strand
AGGCAGAACAATCACAGTGTAAATGAAGGAGACGAAAACAAGATGAATCTTATCTTCTTTTTGGTTTTTAGTAAATTAAATCTATTTTATGTTTTATTTCAATTTAGCAATTACAAAATGTTTGGAAATAGATCATATGTAGATATGTTGATGTTTGGTTGTTTTTTTGTTTTTTTTAGGGGGGGGGGGTCAGCAAAGAATATTGTTACTCTACATTTAATGTTGTAAAGCAAAAGTAAACATTATTATTCTCCATGTTTTTTCTCTTCGCAAAGATATTTCTGCAAATCTGATCAGATAGTGAACGCAGCCCCGAGAGAGCCAGCCTCAGATTTCAACACACAGATGTAAGATTTATAATATTTAACTCCATAATTTTTTTGTTGTTGACAGTTTTCAAAAACGTAAAAGAAGCAGATGACGAAAGAATTTTTTTTTTCTTGATCTAATAGCCACTTTGACAATTTTGAATTTGAATTTGTGGAAGAATTAGAAATAATACAATGTGGTAATGCTAAATGAATTAACACTGGCAGCATAGGTTTCAGATCTATGATGATATAGAATAAGTTAAAACCAAATTGGTGTAAAGTAGAATTTGATGCATTTATTATGAAATATTCAGAAGTGACCCCTTTCTTTCTAAATATTATTTTTTCATTTATCTTTTTCAGGACCAAGCTCAGTCATGGTCTTCTCTCTGGTCATTATTCCAGGTAAGAGTGAGAGAAAAATGTAGTATGTGGATAAATGCAATACAATAGTAATAATGACCTGCCAAAGCTATGTTGACTTGAGTGAAGATATAGAGTGAGTACATGGATTGGCTTCAATCCATTAGCTGGTTTGTGCTGTCACTCATTGAAGATAATTTACACCTACTGTATTTTCACTTTAGTATGTGGGTACTTTGTTTCTAAGTTTAGTTTCAACAAACATGACACATTGAACCCTTTACTTATAATCGTTTTGTGATGGTGCTTTGAGCTTGAAGCTTTTCACTTGTTCAATTTAGCAGGGGAGGGGGGTATTTTTTTTTTGCAATTAACATTTTTAGATTTTTGTAATTAGTATGCTCAACTAATGTTCAGTTAAATGATGTTTTTGATATTGTCACTAAAGAGAGCCATTTGTCTGTCTACCTTTCAACAGTGAATCAAAGGAAGATGACCAAGCTGCAGCTTCAGGACCAAAGTACATTCCTGTAGGTTTGGTTGTTACAATCATTCTATTGTCCATTTTTTTTTGGGGGGGGGGGCAGTGGTTAAGTTACTCGCCTTTGGTTTGAGAGGTCGCGATTTCAAATCCTGATGGAAGCACTGGGGTTTTTTTTCTCAAGATCTTGTTCCCACGCAGTCCATTCCAAATCTGAAATGTTATAATTTTGTGAATTTCTTTAAAATCCTTATATTTGTATTATGTCCTCCTTGTTTTAAGATGTTGGTATAACTTTGTACTTTCACCAAAAAACAACCAACAAAACTGTTCATAAATCAAAATGTTTAATAAATGCACTTGTTTGATAGAGGTTTGAAAAAATATGAAACTATTATTCATTCTAATAATATATTATTCCTGAATTATTCACATGTATGGTTATATCTACAACTATTTTTTATGTATGGTGATAGTAGTATCAATGTAATAAAAATGTATTATCATATTATTTTTTTTCAATGACAGCCCCCAAGTGGAATCCGTCCCCAGATTTTCAAAACACTGGTTGGCAAAGGTCATGCCGAGTTCTCCACGAAGCGACAACAAGACGCACAAGAGTACCTTCTGCACGTCATTTCGTCAATTGAGGTAACAGGGAGTCATAGATATATGATTTAATGAATTTATCGATCTTATATTTTTTTTGTTATGTTTGTTTTTTAACTCAAAGATTGGGGTTGGATGAATGGAAAGAGAAACGTTGTTGAGGAACGTGTGCTTTTTGACGGATTGCTCCAAATTTCCTGTTTCTCAAAACGTTTATTGAAGATGGTTGAGTAGCTTATTGAACATCATGCATTTTATTGTTTTGAAGGAAGTTAAGTAGCAGTTGATTTTAAGAAAATGAATTAACCTCTGCAATTGTTAAATATCGGTTTTTTTACAAATTAAGATAAGATAATACTTTATTCTTATAGTTTTTTTTACAAATTAAAGAAAGCTTGCTTCAATGAAATATAGAAGCACCTTTATTATGGATATTTAAAGTTTCCTGAATTACTTTTTCCGCAATTTGAAGCCTTCAGTTATTTATTGAAGCTTATAATGTGTATAGTATAATTGTAGCGATTTGTCATAGGATCATAATAATAAATATACAAATTGTTCTAATAATATGTCTTAAAATGTTAAAGTGTCATTCATTTAAGGGAGAGGAAGAAAAAGTGAACCTCAAGAAGTTTTTCTCTATCTAGTGCTTTTATTGAAATTGTTTTCTTCCCAAACATGAACTAACTTTTTACCATAATTTCATTTGTTTTCCTACTTCTCAGAGGAGCAGTCGTGGCTCTGACAACCCTTGTGATTCTCTGAGATTTGAAGTGGAAGAACGAGTTCAGTGTACATCGTCCAAAAAGGTTGCCTATACTCAGCGTGAAGATTACTGTTTGTCCTTGCCTGTCCCTCTTGAGGCAGTCATTAACAAAGGTACAATCAGTTTCCTATTGCAGCTGTTTTAGTTTGACAATCTTGAGGAGAAAAAAAAAAGACATGAAATGCAAATCAGTTTTAGTTTTTAGTCTTCATCAAGCTACCAAAAATTATGTTTTTGAAAGTTATTGTAAGATCTAAAACAAAATATTAAATGATTTGATTCAATTTTATAATTGAACAAAATAAATTTAGATGACACCTGTTCAGGTTTTTTTTTTTAATTTAAAAAATTCCCGTTAAGTTTTGCTTAAAATTTGTTTTTAATATCTCAAACATTTTGAAGGTTAATTAAATGTTTTACTTTCTTCCAGATGAAGTGCAAAAGTACAATGCAACCAAAAAGCAACCAATGTAAGTTATTGAACGTGAGATGCATGTGGTCAGCCACTTGCTGATTCCTTGCTTGTCTTAAATTCCTGACCCATGTGAATCTTTCTGCACCATAGTTTCTATAGAAAGTTTTTAACCTCATGTGTATTTTTATTTCTTTTTCTGATTTATTTTTTTTGGATGACTTACATCTTTGTATTAACGGCCATTATATTATATTGTTCTTATTTCTTTTCATTTTGCAAGGCCAGTGAATTCAGTATTGTTATTTATTTTTTCTGGTAAAATGTTTGGACTGACAAATACCTTTTGCAAAAGGAGTAAGTGCTTCCAAAATTATTAGAGGAACATAAGGACTGACTGATCCAAAATGAAAGTCCAATTTTGTTGAGACCAGATATGGGTGTATGCAAATGACTTGTCATTGTTTTTCTTTTACGTGGACGAAATGTTTGGTTGTTTTTTTATTTTGCTGATCGACTTCTTTTTTTCTGCAGAGATCCTAAAGACATAGTCCGTCCCATCATTCCCATGTCAGAGTGTCTGAAGGCCCTGATGGATCCAGAACTCGTGGAGGACTTCTACAGCTCAGCGATTCAAGGAAAGACCTCAGCTTTGAAGTAAATATCCTAGATTAGATTTGTTTGTTGGTGAATCTTCAGCTCAAAAAGCCTGTCAGTTTCCCTAGAAAGGGGGGGGGGGGGGAGATTATTATTAAAGTTACAGGTTCCTGGGTTTGCCTTTCTTACAGTCTGGTTAGCCCAATGTGTACACCCAATGACAGACTGCATCATGGCTGTTTTGACAAGATCTAATTCGGTTTACAGACTGACAGACAGAATGTGATGTCATATCAACTGCGATATGTTATTATCTTGAAAGAATATTACCATGATACTGGGGTTTTTTGCCTTAAAATGTATTTGATTCTTTACACTTGAAAACTCATCAATTTATAATATACTTCTCAGGACCACTCGGCTGTCATCATTCCCTGATTTCCTGATGGTTCAACTTAGAAAATTCACGCTGGGAGATGACTGGGTGCCCAAAAAGTTAGGTGAGGAACACAAGAATAAGTGACAGTAGTGATTTTAGATGGACTGTGTGATTGCCCTTTTTTTAATTTAAAGAATTATTGGGTCTCAATTTTTTTAATTTCAACCTTTTAAATTAGTGGATTGTTAAAAACAGTTTGTTCTGGACTTCATTGCATCAGATGGTATCATTTGTGACAGCACAGACATGTTTATCATAATTAATATTGTATCATATTTATATCATTATGATTTCTTTCTCCAGATGTCTCTATTCAAGTACAAGATGAGCTTGACCTGTCAGCTTTGAGAGGTCGTGGCTTGGCGGCAGGAGAGGAGGCCTTACCTGCCGGTGATTCCCCTCCAGGTAGTTCCTCTATCATATGGCTGCTACCACTCTGATCTATTAGATGGGGATAAAGGAGTTAAGATGCTAGAAAAAATATGGTCTTGCCGCTTTCTGTCAATGATGAAATTTGACATGCACAAAATGACCTACACTACTGCACTGTATTTATTTTTAATGGAATGGCAATTTTTTTTCCAAAGCTGTGATGCTCTTGAAATTATAAACTTTGACCCGAGTTTAAAACAATAGATTATAGTTGTGCTATCATAATAATTAGTAGTCTTTGCTTTGATTTTTCTTCAGAGTAACATTGTGTGCGTTTATGCATATTTAAGTGGTTATGAGCAATTGTATAGCCCAAGTCTTGAACCTCTGCTTGACAATATTGTTTTGTATTCCCTAGAGCCCCCTATTGAAATTTGTGCGGCTACTGTGAGCCAATTGATGGACATGGGTTTCCCCCACGAAGGCTGCAGACGGGCTGTATTCCACACTAAGAACTCTGGTGCTGAGGCCGCTTTGAACTGGGTCATGGAACACATGGAAGATGCTGGTAAGGAAAAGTTAACAATAGAGATGAGTCATCGAACAAACAAAAATTTTAAAAATCTTTGTTTAGAAATGAAGTCAAAATAATTGTCACTCTGAAATTTTGATTTGAGATTTGTTTGTTTTTTGGGGGTTTTTATGCATAAAAAAATAATGGTATAGCTTCAAGTGTGAAACAACTAACAAAAAATTGAATTTTCCGGGTCTCCCCTTTATCAGCTAACAAATATAAAACAATAAAAGGTACATGAAAGCAGGTAATGTCAGAGTAATTTGAATACATTTCCTATTAACCTGACTTAATCTACAACTAAAAGTTAAAGTCAACCTTTTCATAGCAATGTCTAATGATCTCAATCCCTGAAATAGTCGTAGTTGTGCCATGAATTGAAATTGCTTTCCTCAATTACCTTGACTGCCATTTGTATATCATGTTTACACAACTCTTAACGTCAACATTGAAGTCTGTATAAACAAAATTACTAATAAACTCAGTTTTTTATATATTTTACAGCATTGTGTTAGATTTTTGATTTGCTGTTTTCCTCCTTCAGACTTTGCAACCCCTTTCGAGCCATCAGGCTCAGGGCCCAAGACAGGAGGTGCTTTCGTGGCCAACGAGGAAGGGCTGGTCATGTTGATGAGTATGGGTTTCACAAGGGATCAAGCCGCTAAAGCTCTCAAGGCTACGGTAAATATCATTTGTCTCAATCTCTCTAACATCATCATCTTTATCATTTTCCTTCTCTTTCTCTTTCAAAGACGCATAATCAAGTCTTTTCTTCATTTATCATAGGAGTTTTGCTTCTTATTTGCAATTCTTTTTTTGTTTCAAGTAAATCATTTAATAGCTATGAATCCAAAGCATTGAAATGGCTGTATCAGCTCATTGGGAGAGAAAGGTATGAACAATGACTACCTAAGTAATTGTTTTAAAAGTTATATATATGTATGTATATAAAAAAAAGTGCACCACATATCAAATAAGGTTATGTCAAAATGAGCTGACAGTTTACAGAGATTTTACTGACAATAAATTTGTGAGCACAGTAAATCATTATAATTACATCATATGTTTAGTATATATATATAATGACTGTTGAATAATGTCAAACAAGATTGTATTAAAATGTGCCAACAGTTTACTATGAAAGGACTGTGAATACATTTGCAGGTCTGCATGCTTGTGTGGTTGAAATGTAATGTAACAAATCAGTGTGAGGTCCTTTGAGTGTTTACATGAGTTAGTAGAATAAGTTGTTATCATTGTCAATGGAATGTTTGTTTTTGTTTGTTATACTTTTTTATAATTCTTTCTTTCTTTTTGTTTTTGTCGTTAATCAGGATAATAACACAGAAAGAGCGGTCGACTGGATCTTTAGTCATGCAGATGAGCTGAATCAGCCGATGGAGGTTGACGATCCAAGTGAGGGTTCATCACAACAGTCCACCACCTCAAAGTACAGAGATGGACAAGAAAGTGAGTTTGCTACCCCAAACTAACATAGCTAACTGACTATGAGAAAATATGTGTTAATTCACTTTATGTCAACTCCAATAAGTTAATGAAATGGATTCATGCTATTTTCTCTGAACATCCATGATGCAGTCAGTGGAGTATTTTAATGAAAGTAAATCAAAAACTTAATTTTGGGTGCATAGAGTGAATGTTTCATTGAATTCTCACCGATGTATATTAGTGAAAGTGAATCCAAAGCTTAATATTAAGATAGAATAAGATAAACTTTGTTAATCCGCAAAATAAATTACATCTTGTTACATGTTCTCTCTGTTTAAATAAACATCACATTTGCTTGCATAGAGTGAATGTATCATCATGCTGCATTATTTTTGTTTCCTTGTCGTAACTATGTCAACACATCCTATGGCTAATAATAATAATGTCTTTCATAAATCAACATTTTTTATATATATTTTTTCTATCCAGAATACAAGCTGGTTGCATTCATCAGCCATATGGGAACCTCCACCAGTGTTGGCCACTATGTCTGTCACATATTGAAGGAAGGAAGATGGGTCATCTACAACGATGAGAAAGTTGCACTGTCGGAACATCCGCCCAAAGACTTGGCCTACTTATATCTTTATCAAAGAGTTTAACTGCAGATCTGTGATTAAATCTGATATGTTAGAGATCCTTTCTGTTCTATTTTGGAGTATTTTACATGCAATGTATAACAATTCTCACACTATAATATTTTGATTTACATAATTACCGATAAAATGCAAAGGATGAAGCAAAGTTGGAATGGTTACATTTCAGCTGGAGAAAGATTGACCACATTTGTAAATGGTCATCATCTAAATGGTTAAGAGAAGAAAAGAATGTGATAAAAGAAATGATCTGTTTACATTATCTTGTAGTTTATATAATATGATTGATATCAAAGTTTTGTGATTCTTTAAGGCACTCCTGTAATGTTTGAGGTAAGAAATTACGAATTGTTTTTAGTGAAAAACTGAAGGCAAAAGGAAGTAATATCTTTTTTAAATATTGTTAGTTTATATTTAAATGAAGGAGGTAAAACCAGTTTTTTTTTCGAGGTATTTTTTTTTAATGGAGAGTGGTGGAGAAAATATTATGCTGCTTCATAACAGTAATGTGAAACTACATTAACATTACAATGCTTAATTTGTTGTTTAGATACGCTATACGAGGGGTTGAAATCTGAATTCCTTGTTCACAGTTTAGTGAGTGAGACTTTTTTGCAATCATATAATAATATATATTGGTGTTAAGGATCAAGGAAGATTTTGTTTGTAATTATAATTTGAATAACATCTTTTTTTTCTCACATTTTTTATTATTGAAATAAACTGAAATATGAATTTATATATATGATATAATTGAGTCTTTTTTTGTGCGTCTGGAAGTGATATTATGATACGTGTGTCCCGTAAAAAGCGGTACAATTTCGTTCGACCACCATTTTGTTATTTATCTACCAATTTATTATTATTTTTTTCACCAAACTGAAGTAGAAATTTGTTTTAAATTTGATTGTATCTGACACAAAATTAAATACATAATGAGTGCACTGTAATTCCTGTCTTTTTGAAAAGTCAACATTTAGGCACTTCCATCATGGAGGGCTTTAAACAAAACAGACAGAACTGAGTTCTGTAAAGAAATGCTTCGTCTGATATAAATGGACGGGTATTTGCCACAGAAAATAACTTTTTCTGGTAAATCTGATTTTCATTTGTCTGTACATGTCAACGAACAGGCCATAAGAATTTGTGCCCACGAGAATAGGTATCTTAGGAAAAACTGACAGTTTTGTGAGATATTGGGAACAAATCAGTGATCGGTCCCTTCTGTTTTTAAGAGCCATGGAAATGAAAGTCAATTCCCAACTATACTAAAGTAAAGATTTAAAGAAGTCAGAAACAAAACTTTTTCCTCAACTTGTCAAAAACGAAAACTTCAACACCAAACACACCGCAAGCATATTCATGCATTTTCCTGGTGAATTTCGAGATCGCCTCTTGACAGTAAGGGCAAGGATTACATGGCCATCTCACACTCAGTCCCGATATAAATCAATGGATTCATCCCAGAGGGAAATTTGTCTTTAGGGTCTATTCCGGGGGGAAACGGGAATAACCCAGGAGTCAGCTGCAGTGCAGTGCCGCAAAGTGGGATCAAGGTCTTGAGAGAAAAAAACAGTGCTTCCAACCGGGATTTGAACATGCGACCACTCGAACCGAAGGTGAGTGACTTAGCCACTGCACCACCAGCTCTCCATGATAGTCCATTATTCTTATCTGTGGAAACAGTTTAACTTTATGGTTATAATTGTATGCACTAATCCAATACACACTGACGGCCAAGATTCACCCAGGACCTCTTGATGACTTTACCCAAGTGTCAGGTCCCAGTTGTCCTGCAACTGAAGAGTCACTACTAGGATAACATCACAGTAGATTGTATGGACCTCATGGCATACTGTCCAATTTACCGGTATTGGTGTTTGTTTGGATGTTGTGGGATCATCACCTGCTCGTCTTTAATTCCTGATGCAGAGTCTTTCTAGCCATGTGTAAAGTGATGAGTGGTGTGTCCTCGTTGACATTTGGATTTGCTTCCATTTATCATTTGCATCATTCAGAGCTTGACATAAGGCAATGCTTTCTGTTATATACAGGAGACTCAATAAACAAGTGGGTTGATCCCCTGCTTGCCTTAAAAATCTTGATCCATAAATGTTTCAGCTCTGTATCAGGCCATGTGGCTAGTAGTACTAGTACTAGTGACTAATGGGGCATAGACTTGTACTTAACCTGGATACTTTTTACCTGGGTCTGCGCATTGATGCCTTCTGCCTTGTACACTGTCCTCTGTCAGACACAGAGCTGGGCCCTACACTGTTTAATTACGGTACTAAAGGGAACAGATAGCAAACAAACAACCAAAGCTTTTTGATGAGGCAACTGTCAAACAGGGCTTAAGGGAATCCCACAACAGATAGCCAGAAAATGATCGGATCTCACCACAGAATACACTATTCTGTGGATCTTACCATCACAGTCGTGTTAGCGTAATTTGGTCTGGTCATGGGCAAGGACCATGTCACTGGCAGTAAGGCGGTCATGGTTGAGCCGAAGGTATTGTTTGTTGGTTGTTTTTTTTTGTTTGGTTTGTTTTTGCTTTTTGTTTGTTTGTTTTTTTGGTGTTTTTTTTTTGGGGGGGGGGTTGTCCAAACCCCTTCATACCGCAAAGCAGTGAAAGGATCAGCTCCATGTTCGGCATTGTATAGCACACAGACACAGATATTATGCATGCAACCAAGCGAGTGACGTGAATATTGATTCCGTAGTGTGAAGCGGACAGAGTGACAATTGTAATATAATCCCGCCCCCCGCCCCACCCCTCTGGATAGGACGCTGGTCTATCGCGGATTACTCCCCTGGGTTTATTATGATACTCATTCCTACACCTGGTTCAAGTGAGGAAATCGGAGTAACGTATCTTGCACAAGAATAAACAATGAGGTGACTTATATGATTTGAACCTACCATCCTCGCTATGAGAGTTCGCTGTTTTAACCACTCGGTCATTCATCGCGCCTCCAAATGACCATTAAAGCTGAACCCACAACTCTCCTCGTTTTTCGGTACTTCCCGATTAGCAAGGTCCAGTTGCGTGGGAAATTAACTAGGCTAAATCACTTGTCTTGTCCTATTCAATTTTATTGTATTCTCATTTAGAACCGCCCTCTCCACTTAAGACGCCTATCCCTGTTGTTACTGTTATGCGCAACCAATTGTTTGGCGGGGTAGCAATGTCGTTGCTTTTCCCATGATGAAATGACGTAGATAGTTGATAAACAAAGCTGAAATGAGTTGGGTTATGTAATGTTATTTACGGGCAGTGGTATAAACTCTCTCTCTCTCTCTCTCTCTCTCTCTCTCTCTCTCTCTCTCTCTCTCTCTCTCTCTCTCTCTCTCTCTCT
>JARFNW010140658.1:0-10391 GCA_031763155.1 Dirona albolineata | reverse complement strand
TATATATATGGTGTACCCTTTAAATTCATCGCATAAAAGCCCCGATTTTAACATACTGAATTGTCTACTCTATGTTTATGCCATGATTTTGTTTCTTGTTGTGAGTGACTGGTTGGTGGTAAGGAAGAAAGTGACGTTATCTATGTGAATTTGATATATAAATAATCAAACAAAAACATTATAAAACGAATTACTTTTTCTACGAGTTCTTCCCCTGCTAACAACGGGAGTCGTATAGTCCTCATGAGCTCTGCCAAATTCTGCAACCTTTCGTCCTTTTTGTGTTCGATCCACTGCAGCACGATGGTAAAGAGACGATACTCCGAGGGAACGTGGAGCCTGTTTTCCTCCAGCATGCCGGCTAGCTGGGTGTGGGTAAGTTTGTTGTACTGTTCCGATGAACTGATGATCTGAAAATAAATTTTTCAAACTGGTCAATAACGTTGCATCAAGTTCTAGAGTCTTTAGTTTTATGCCTTTTAAGACAAATGTAAGTCTGTGTTAAAGGCAGCACAACTGTTTGGTTGCTGGAATCCATCTGCAAAAGGAATTAAAGGACAATTACAATATCCACAGAACCTTCCTATCAAAGATTTTAACCTGAGACCAACAGTTCTCAAGGAGTTGTCCATTATTAAAGGAACAACCCAAAATTACTGCTCAGTATGAGATTCAATCAATAACTAACCATCGATAGATTGTAACGTTACATTACCAGTAAAGAAATTCAATGTCAATAATATATAGCCTATTTTTATCATGCACACATACAGAAATATCACCCAAAAGTGATTATGGATGAAGCATAACTAAACAATTGATCGAGGATTCAAGACAAGCAGGTAATCAGCCCACTGACAATCAAAATTCTTGAACAAAACAAAAC
Organism: Dirona albolineata; assembly: GCA_031763155.1. Taxonomy (NCBI): domain Eukaryota; kingdom Metazoa; phylum Mollusca; class Gastropoda; order Nudibranchia; family Dironidae; genus Dirona; species Dirona albolineata. The sequence goes on along the minus strand of JARFNW010140658.1, from coordinate 9,505 downwards.
TCACCTTCTACCAGCATAGAAACAAAGCAAGACTGCAACTGCGATAGTCACATGGCTAGCAGACGATACAGCTTATCGTAATAACCTAATTATCACTTGAAGAATGACGCGGACATTCCAGGCAAATTCAGTTATCTGATATACACACACTTGTCCGACGCTTTTAGCGGTGGTAGACAATGTCAAAAAAACCTGGCAGTAAACTGTACATTTCTAAATCACTGAAGAATATCTTTTAACAAAATAATAATAATTAGACCAACCTCAAAGTTGTCAAGAATGAACTGACGTGCTTTGGCTTGGGTAGATGTTAAGGAATACATCTGGGCCAAATTCAAAATGTCAGTGCAGTTAAAAATTGTCAGTGCCATCTCCAGGTATTTACTGCACACCTCCACAGCCACACTAACCTGAAGCAAGGACAATGGCAGTTTAAATTGAATCATTCCCAAAGACTAAAAGAAATATCAAAATATTGCCATACTACATTAAATTTTATTTTTTAAAAGAAAAATTCAGATTGCTACAACCGGACTATATAAAAAAAAAAAGAAATGAATCAGAACACTTATATAGTGCATATACCCACAATCATCCCCATGCTCTATGTAGTTTACAGCTATTCTCCATCAACACCCCCCCCCCCCCCAAAACCACCACTGAAGGTTACGACAAGACTATTTTCCAAATTATCTCCCCTGGGAGCATAATATAGTGATTTGCGTCACCATTCGTATTTTTAAAAATCGAAGCACCACAACATTTGTTTTCTATCGCATTATTTTCCCCATTCATTGAAAATGGGTTCAACTAATTCTATTCCACGACGTACCTGAAGGTGGGAAGCGGCTGAAAGAACCTCCTCCACATTGTCTGTAGTCAGCTCAAGGCGTCCGGTGTAGGCAAAGTCGACGACCACACTGAGGCCTCCGGCTGTAACCCCTTTCAACTCCACGCACTCTTCTCGACTCTCTCGCATGTTGCCGGTTAACATGACTTTGAAGTAGTCGCTGCAAGCCGCCATCACAGCACGATGCACCGGTATTACCTACATAAGATGAAATACAAGTCATTACTAAATGAAGTCTGTATCTGTAAGTAAGAGTCATTTGCAGACCTACCAACCCCTCAGACAACAAAGTCGAGACAAAACAAAACTCAGGAATTTTTTTAAAATAAATAAAAAATAATACAATTATTTAAAAAAAAATTAAATGGGATTCATAAAAAAATCCATTAAAAAACACTGAAAATTAGTCAAATCAGGACAGTCCCCAAAAAATTGGGATGGTTGACAGGTATGCTTTTGGCCTATACTGCCGGCGGTTATCCTGGTTATTCAAAATAGAAAGTAAAAAGAGTGACAAACTGTCCAAAAAAAGGGGACCGCACAGCTCCACAGACTAACATGGAAGTACAGTACATGCCGGCATTAAGCATGCTGCTATTAAGCACGGTTCAGACTCAAGCACACTAAATGGCTCTTACCGAATTTTTGCTATATAAGCCACACGCCTTTAAGCACGGTAACTTCGGCTTCATGCACACCTCATTACAAATTACAAGACAGCATCTTGTTAATTGTATTGTTGAATGAGAGAGTCCCCCACTCTGCCATGTTGAATTATGAAAATAAAATCAAAGATTAAAAACAAAACAAAAAAGAAACCTGCTACGGTGTGAAACATGAATAATGCTCGTGTGGTGTTGTGTGATCACCACAAACCAACGAAGGGAGATAACTCATATGAAATGTAATTAATTTCATGAAAATCTCTGGGTTATGTCTACTTCGAATTCAAGCACGATTCGGCATTCAGCACGCCCAAGCCTCTTCCCAATGGCTGTGCTTAATGCCGGCATGTACTGTATTTGATTCAATGGGCCAAAAAACACTATTCTCACATTCATGTTAGCCCTTATCAACTTCAATTGATGGAACTCCCCTTTCTCCTTGTTTTTAATCACATCCTCAAAAGGAGTGAGCTCTCAATGATGATGGACAAGATTCCTGACCATGATGTTAACATAGAATAACAAGCATTTTTTATTTTTTTAATGAGAAGCAAAACACTTTTGTGCCCCCTTCCAGGATAGTCCAAAACATGATCAAAATTATTTTTTCAGTCGCATAGATTTCGGATTAACTGTTTACAAGTACGTTCTAAATTACTTACCCAGACAGGAATGGCCGCAAATTATTGAAAAAAACAGCAACAGGAAGTTCATCTAGATAGAGAAAGAAAAAAAAGCCAGGCAAAGAGTTATACACATATCAGTGATTTTAATAAATTAATTGGAAGGATAACTTACTTTAAGAAGATATATACATCAAAATAACTTTGTTTTAAACACAAACAGCAAAATAATCACAAATGATAACACTAACACCTACACCTTTCATATTTTCAATCATGTTTCCATCAGTCTATTATTGTTGGAACAATGTCCAAGTTCGCACACGTGTTTATTTTTAAATGCCTTTTCCTACGTATAAAGTTGACTCTTATGTCCAACATCATATTTACGAGACATGACTGCTCTTCACCACTCGTCTTTGGTTCGAGAGGTCACGGGTTCAAATCCCGGTGGAAGCACTGGATTTTTTCTTAAGACCTTGATCCCACTTTGCGGTGCTGCACTGCGGCTAACACCTGGGTTATACCAGTCTGCTCTCGGAATAGACCCTAAAGACAAATTTCCCCCTGGGATGAATAAAGGGAATTTTTGTTTATTTTATCTATTTACAAATTCCTTATTTCCGTTCAACACATTACAGTGCAATCCACTCAGCTCTATTTTTGACACCCAAGCACTTGATACACATCAACCAAATTCAAGTTCTGTACATCTTTTTATGTTACAAAGGTAGGACGCCCACAAATGTCTCTGTTGTGGTGAAAATTCTGAAGGTGCCAAAAGCAATCCATTAGCATTGAAGTTGAAGCAACGGTAAATTATTATCTTCTTTGAACATGGGCACTGTCCAATAATGAGTAATTCATGTGGCCATTCAAGATAGTAATATGCTTTGCCATCTAGATATGTGCTAGGGTAATAGGCTATCTCTCATTAGTAATCAGTATTGAATGAAAAACGTGAGCACCCAAAGTCAAAAACTTAGATTTTTTTAACTTTTACATTTGATCTTACCATGCATAAGAGAGAATGCCGTCTTCATATCCCCAATACATTGATGTATATCATTCAAACAATATATGATGTCTTTCATGTTGTAGTATTGCCATGATTCTTCTTTGTTGGATTTGCTTTGTTCAACATGGTTGATAACTGTTTCCATAGGCTGAAAAAAAATTATATTGACATTACATTGAATTGAAACAAAAATGTAGTAACATAAAAGTATGATGTAAAGATAAATGTTTGTAATTTTTATAGTAAGAAAACCGAGAAAGGAAAACATTTTCATCTTTAAACCACAGAAGCTGTTTTTTATTGTTTGTTTTAAAATGTATGGTTTACCTGTAAACATTTGGCAAATGCAAGTTCCATCAGTATTGTGACTGTGATAAACGGCTTCCCATGCTCTCCACCAGGCAGCAAATAATGGCAATCAATATTACTGTCATGAATGAAAACATTGAAAACTGTTAAACCAGTCTAATTATTGAAACAGCATAAACTAGGTGTTAAATATTCAAGTCACAAAAGAGTTGAGCCAGCTTTTCACCCTTAGAACAATCCTCTTTAAGTTTTCAGTTATCAAACACATATTCAATAACACTAACCGGTCTTGCTTTTTATACACTAGTGGCCGCATGGCTAAGTAGTAGCATGTCGGTCTGCTGTTATCGGCAAGGTGGTGTTACGGTGGAAGGCATAGAGGTTCAATCCCCCGTTTTGACAATGTATTTTATTTTTCTTGTTTATTTTCTCTCACTAGCCAGTGAAACATTTTCATACGATTATTCTTTTTATACATTCCTGTCTCCGTCTCAAATACTGACATTGACTTATCGTCAACACAGGAAGGTTGCATTTCAGAGTATCAACACATCATAACGGACTGCATGATTGTTGTTAATTAATGTGAGATTTTTGCATAAATCATTTGATGTGCAAATCTAAAATAGTGTGTTTCCATTTAACTTTTTTTTTTTAAATGTTAAAGCAGTAACAAAACATCCATTGAATTTTTTGCTGAGAAGCAATTTAAAATATTATGTCGACGTTCAAATGTTTTTAAAAATGTCCATAATGTTTATGTCTTACCTCTGTTATACACATATAGATAGGGAGTGCATGTTTTTACTATCTTAAAAAGAACCAAAAAAAATGAGAAAACGATAACAAAATAATTCAAAAATCATCCGCTTACTGGCAAAAAAATCTTATCAAAGAAATTTAAGAAGTTTGCATAGATACAAAGTAAACAAAGACAAGAAATTTGTTATAAAATTTTATAGGAATTAAGAATGGTTGATAACAAAATACAAGACGAGTACCCTTTCATAGTTATATCACTTGAATATAAACTTAGCACACAATGACTTTGGATTTCAAAAACAATAACTGAAAAAGTAGTAACTTACCTCAGGTCATAATATGATCTGTGAAATCAAGAAGTACAATTTCAATAAAAAATCATTAGTCTGTTCAACTTAAAATGTCAGGCATACTGGCCATCATATTACTCACCACTCTTTGGTAACACTAAAATACCACGTATGCCAGTTGTTATACCAGGATTTCAAATAATAAGTAGTCTTTAAAGCAGATGAAACATAACACAGTTGCCCAAGCAGCTGATGTGTCAGTTTCATCAGTATAGTAAAATAATAAATTTATATTTCTGTGGCCATTTCCCGGCTAATTATGGGACAACTCTCACCTCATACAAAAAATGTCACATCCTGTTACTTATGCCATTTGGTCAGCATGGTGAAAAGTTCTTTTGTCAGAATATGAAACTAAATATTTTTCTGTCATCTGTATAACATGTATGCCTCTCACATTATGGTTAGATCATATAAAATTGCTGCACATAAATTTCCCGTAACTTAATAATAAATGGCATTTGATGACCTGCTTTGAACTATACTAACAATGAACCAATCAAAAGAAAGGAAAATCCCATCAGATGTTAGTACCATAGCGCGTAACTTTCACAGGACAAGAAAGTTCTTTTTGCACTCTCTGCTCAAACTGTACCACTGTGAACAGCACTAATTTGGTGAATCTTGTTATCCAAATGACAGATGACTATTCCAAAGGGGGTATAGTGCACAGAAATATCAATCATTTTCTTCTTTTGAATTTCTACATTTAAAAAATATTTAAACACTACAAGCCTCCATTTAAAAAAAATTAGATATAAGCTCTACTAAAATATTTAGATTACCTACCCATAAGGATCTGTGAGCTTAAAGTTGGCTAAAACTGCATCCGAGTGACATAGAATGGGAGGCATACCCAATTCTTTGGCAATATGATAGTACGGTATGGCAATTGAGCTTGGAAGGACCTGGCAAAGGCAAACAAGGACAGTCAAAATGTTGTGAATAATACCTCAGAAAAATAAAATCTCAACCTGATTATCACAATCTGCTTCGGTTGAATCTAACATGTAATGGTGAACACACATCTAAAGCAAACTCAACTTGAGAACGTGAGGTTATGAGTTTGAAGTCATTATACATGATGAGATGGGCTGGCTCTACACATGATGGATCATCACACAATACACTCTAGACAAGTTGTTTTTTTTAAACACCCCAGTCATCATCATTAGTATTTGTCTCCTGGTACGATAACAACTTTGGTTTTTTCAAATGTTAATAAAACAAAAGAATTAGTCATAGACTTCAGGAAAAGTATGAACGACATATTAGTATAAAAGGTGAAGTAGTAGAGCAGGTTGATTATTACAAATACCTCTGTCACTATCGATAGTAAATACAATGGAGCCAACATGTCAATGTCAGTTTCTACTTACAATAAATTCGGAAAAAGATTGTACTTTTTAAGAAAATTAAATCAGTTTAATGACAAAACACTTTCTACATTATTTTATAGGCCAACCATGGAAAGTGTTTTGGCTTTGTGTATATCTGCATGTGGAGGCAACTGTATGTGTAAGGATGTATTGAGATTTGATAGAATAATTAAACGATAGTAAATTTACACGACATGATGTTAGAAATTTTGATTCAATATTTAATGTCCTTACCCCTAAAGTCAGATTAAAAGATCTGTGCATAGCCATAGATTCTCTCAATAAAAACAAGGAGCCAGAGACATCTAAAATCTTTTTTACCTTATGCATTAGACTTTCAAATCAGAGTTAACATTTTTAAACAATTTTAAATAACCCAATTAATAGTCTTTCTGTTAGATATCGAACATGATATAACTTGATTTATTATTTTAACATATTCCTTTTTTAATTCACTTTTAAAAACATATATTTACATAAATAATTTCAGACAGCTTTGTAAGATTGTATGTGATACTGTCCTTATTTTGTATTCTTAAAATACTCTACATAAAAGTATATATGTATACATTTTTACATAATGACTCTTGCCTCACAAACACTTTTTACTTTTATACTCACTCGCTCTTTTATTTGCTTATCTACTAGCTGTTATGCCATGCATATCTAACTGTATTATTAATTTATTTTTTGTACACATAAAAAATACTGTGATGCTCCAAATCTTATGTGCATATCATAATCAATAAAAGTCATTTTTATACACCTCTGCAAAAATAATTTCTCCAATGGTATGAAAATATATTATTATTATCATTATTATCATCACCATCATGAAATGATCCTTTTTAAACATTACAAATCTTGATCCTACCTTGGCTGCTCCATTGTCGCCATCCTGCCAAACATATCCAGCTGTAATGAAAGAAAGCTGTAGACGCGCAAGTCGCAATTCTCTGTAACCCTTCAGTTTGGTGTGATCTAGTAAAGGAATCTTGAATGAAAGATTGAATACAATAAAGAATGAGGAGGTGATGGTAACGATTGATGACAAAAAACATTTCATAAAATTTTTTTAAAGTTCTGATGTTTTGTTCTCTCTATTCTTCTTGGACTTGGGGGAGTGTTGGGACATTTACAGCCTTTTTTTTTTTTTACAGATGAGTCATTGCCAAAAAAAACATCTATATTGTCACAAGGCAAAAAAGCTCTCTGAGTTTAAATATGGTTGAATAAGCCATTAAAATTGACAAGAACGATTAAAGACCAAGGATTATTACATATAAATTTGAAGATGACAGATTGATAGATATGATGGATTCAGTTTAAAATGTGTCTAAAAAATTGTTAAACAGCAGGTAAAAATATTGGAAAGAGGGTAACATCCTAAACACTCTGCTAAGCTGACATGGGATCTGCGCTCTCCCTCTTTGGCACATGGGAGCATGCAAGGGACAATGTGGGAGCTATCATCAAAATATTAACAATTTTAAAAAAATATAATTTTGAGTTACACCTTAATACATCAAGTAGATACATATGAAGAACGCTTTGAAGATCACTCATGTACGTATATATCTTAAACAAACCTTGTGAACCTCTTCTCTTAGACGTTTCTCATTAATAAGGTGGCAGAGTGACCCTGCCAAATAGTTCCACTGTTCAAAGTAGGCAGGAAGGACTGGCTGAAAAATAAAATAAAATTGTCACAATATAATTCAATTATACATTACAAATTACATGCATAATATATATCACACACACTCACAAATATATTCCTATCATTACTATAGATTGTGACAGAAAGTCATATCATTAAGTACCGTAGTTGAAATGTTTCAGTGGTGAATCTTCATTTATTGGTGGATATCAATATATCATGCGCATAGAGCATTAAGTAATTTATTGGATATGCGCTATAAAAATGCTATTAATTATTATTATTATTATTATCATCCATTTAAATACTCAAGTGTCCAGAAACATTTTCTGATTGAATTTTGCACTTTATTTGGCAATGGTCATCTACTTATAGATTTTAGAAAGTATCAAACCTTAGGTGCTCCTGTGTCTTTTGCCATAAAATGCAGTTAGCAGCATGGTTTCTGCTTCATCCGTTAGTTTACGCAATTAAATATATATAGCTTCAATATAATATAATGCATCTTGTCGCTCCTAACCTTTAGGTAAAATTATATCACAAAAGTTTATCCCAGCTGCTTTCACCAAGATCACTTTTCATGCTTACTCATTCCAGGCATAAAGTGTACAACAGGGGGAACCAAATTATGTTCATGATAGATAGAAAGGGGTGGGGGGGGAGGGAATCTGGCATTTTGTGACTTGCAGTTGCAGATAACAGAAAAAAAAAAAAAATGCACGTAAAGAAATAAAGAAATTTCATTGTCATGATCATACCAGTGATTTTTCCAATAAAAATCCTGTCAAGTAAGATATATGGTAGTCCTCCACTTTAAATTCTTTTTGCGCCATGTTGTTTGGCTTCTATGGAAACAGCAAATTTAGCAATAGTAAGATAAATAATGGACATTTGTAAATTAAAAAATGATATTTTAACAATGTTTGGAAAGTCTTCCTTTAAAATTAGAAGAACAAACCAGGCAATCAAATTGCAATGAATATATTCTAGAAAAGGAAAGTGCATGAGAAAGTGCACAAAATATATCTTTATAGAAAAGCAAGCATTTAAACTGGTTTGTAGTTTCAAATCTAAAAAATGTTAATGATACATATGCTACAGGTGATATATTGCTCCTATGAAAGAAGTCAGGATAAAAGAAAGAAATAAAAGCTGGTTCACCTCAAATATTTTCTTTAGACCTCATAATCATAAGAACATGAAATCAATCACATTTAAAATTCAAAAAGAAAAGAAAGATAAGGTATAAAATATAAATAAATAAAAACATCTTAAAAATGTAGTTTTAAAAAAGGCAGCATTCTAAACATATGTAAGAAATAAAATCAAAGATTTAAAAAATATATATATGGAAAAACAAATATGAATGATCAACGCCTAAAAAAATATTTTTCTGAAATTTTGGAGTCACAGTGATATTTTATTTGAAGCGTCACTTGTACTTGTTGTAGCCAAGCAGTTCAAGGAGTTACCAATGACTTGGTAAAGAAACTGCCTCATGATGGTTTTTATATATAATTCAAGGTGAATCAAACTCAAAGGAAAATGTATCGAACATCATTTTTCGATTTTAATACGACAGCAAAAGTAAGGTTATGTCTCTCATCATATCATCACTTGACATAAAAGTAAATCAACAGGCTGTGATTCTGTGATGGTGTCTCAACTCACTTTTTGAAAGACAAAAAGAGGGTTATTTTCAGAGCCTCTCACTTATATCATAAATGTATCATTCCATTCATGTATCATTTCTGATGATTTTTAAAAAGTAACAATACTATCCTTTGCAGATGACTTAATAATTTTTGGAAGAACGCAAAAAGACCTTCAACTGAATGTAAATATCCTAAACAGAGAACTGAAGAAAAGATGTTTGGTAATAAATTCAA
>JARFNW010140647.1:0-10391 GCA_031763155.1 Dirona albolineata | reverse complement strand
ATAAAACCATGCCTTCAAATCACCTCTTTACAAAAAAAAGATAAAATAAATAAAATCTTATCCATCCTACAAGGAATGCATATTAATAGCCAAGTTCTTCAGATTGGAAACCTAAAGCATTGATAAACCAAACCTCAAAAGTACTATATGATTTTACAAAGGACGGAAGAAAGAAAAATAGAAAGAAAGGTTTTATTCATAAACATACCTTCCAAGCCTTGCGTACTTAGAGGCAATAGACAAAACTGCATCTGGATATTTTTCATTTTTGTTACCAGCTAGGCTTGTTTTACGCTTTTCCGATTCAAAATGCAGTGATTTAACTGCATCCTCCGCAGCACGAACTTTTTCCTGAATGAGAACAAATAAAGTCAATATTTTTAAATCTCAAGGTTTGGAATTATTATTATTAATATACGAAACATAATACGTTTAACGAACCTGAGTAAAAAAAATAGTGGAAACCTGCGCTGTCTTGTAATCTAAGACTGAATAAAAAACAAATATCGCTAAAGCAGACTACAACTATCACTTTTAGCTGACATCAGTATATTTTCATGACAAATTTAGCTGCTTTTGAAATTTTTCATTTGACATCACTGCAACAAATAATTGAATAGTGTGAAATATAAAAAAACAGTACATAAAATAATGGCATCAGTGGCAGAGTAGTTAGGCTGCTGGTCTCAAGATCGTGAAATCCCAAGTTCAAATCCTGGCTGAAGTCACAAATGTTGAGTCCTTGGGAAAGACTCTTTACATAATTTTTTCCTCACTTGACTCCGCTACAAGTAGCGAGAGATATTGTCAGTATGTTGGTGTGATGCGTCTAATCGACTGCTATGCCATACGCTCCAAATAGAGTCAGGAAGGACATTGAATGACACAGCCTGCAGGGGGATAAATAATGTAAAGTCTGTGAGCCTACACTAGTGCAGGGATACAGGACTTTTATCGGGTTCTTGAATTATTTTTTTTTACACAGAGATGTCACCATAACTTATATAGGCTACATTGCCTGAACTTTCAGCAGGAAAATAAGTTAAAATCATGACTGTTGAGTAATAATGTTAAATGAAGGATGCAGACTAGACCGGCTTGATTGAATTTTCAGGCTGTTCTAAGAATGCCTAAAAAACGTGATGAGGCTGCTGGAAACCAGTTAAATGGTGAATACGTTCTCCCCTCTCCAATGAATTGACGCCCGGAGTGGACTGCACACCTTTCTTTATCAGCATGCACCATTGTAACCCACTCCAGGAGAGCCTGGAGGCGCACCTCTCCTTTCTTCTCATTTCATTCTTATTTTCTTTGTTCCGATAATGAGATAGACGTATCATTGACAAAGGGAAAACCCGAAACGTCTGTTTACTGTAAATTATTTTTGCCAGAAGCCATTACGATAACGTAATGTCACTCAGTCCGCTTCACGCTACAGAAACCGGGATAAGCACCGGCTCTATGAGCCTCAAGACTCGGGAGGACTTTACTTTTTTGGTTCTACATTATTATATCATACACCATTTATCTTAAAATGCCTGAATTTGGGAAATCGTTTGAATATCGGCAACTCTGAGTGCATTATGGATTCCCATACCAAGAGTTTTGGTCCAGGTGTGAGTGTAATTCCTCTTCCAATCTTCTTTACAATCACATCAGAGAGACTGGAACCCAATAGATTTGGTTGCTTGTAAAGAGCTCTTCCATGAGCAGAGTCTCCGGTTTCTGACTGTAGCCCTAAACCTCTAGACTTATCACATCGGATGTACAGTGGGTTATGTGGCATTTGACATTGTCTGCGAACAATAAAAAAAAAAAAAGAGTAGAATTTTAGTAATAATGGAAAGAATTAATTTTCAACAATTGCACAAGCAATAATTTAACATCTTTAAAAAAAGTCACTTTGAAAATAAGAGACATAAGATTAAATCCTACTTTCGACACTTCTTTGATATCCTTAGGCAAGATCCTTTACTCCTACTGCCTCGCTCATCCCATTTGAATAGATAGGTATTGACTGACAGCCAGGAATGCAATTAGTAATTATTGATGGACCAGAATCCTGTCCAGAGGATGACAAACCATCACTTGTTCCCATCATTCTATAGATACTGATATAAACACCATGGGCCACTAGGTTTGTACAGACTTGCTTCTTTAAAGAGATTGAATTCACTAACTTTTTTAATATGTTGTGTTGGGAAAGACTTAACATATCACAACTGTGTGATTTCATAATTCATCTCCAGGGAATTAAACTTGTAAGGTTAACAAAGCACTTCAACAATAAAGAAGAATGCGTCCTTACCCATGACCATTTTCAATCCCATATGCTAAGTGCTCCAGGGAATTAAACTTGTAAGGTTAACAAAGCACTTAAACAATAAAGAAAAATGTGTCCTTACCCTTGACCATTTTCAATCCCATATGCTATGTGCCTCCAGATCCGTCTAGTCCACACAGCCATATCTTCTATTCCTCCTATAAAATACTCATACAGGCCATCCACCAAAAACGTGCTTTTCTTTGCTGATATCGGGAAATACTGTTGAGTTCATAAACAAAGAAGAAAGAAATCCAATTTTTAAAAGTGACACTTTAGGAATGAAAATCAGATCACTACATATTCTGAATGCTAAGATCATGGTTTTCAATGACAAATTTTGGAACATTTGATTGGTGTTAGAATCATATAGACGTATAAATTATTAATTGTAATATAATAAAGATATTGAACTGAAAATTTCCACAAGCTATAAGCCGTAACTTAACAGCAAAAGCCATGCTAAACTGAGAAAAGTTTTAAATACAAGTTGCACCGAAAAAACCTATTTAAAAATCCCTCTTTTCAATCACTCTTACATTTTATGAGGAGAAAATCAAATAATGAAAAAATAGTTTCCAACTCATCTGAAACAATTGATAACATTTCCGAACGTTGTGGCAATACTTTAAATATACACAAACCACAAATAATACACACCTTTTTAGCGGCCAGTCTTTCTGCAACCCTGCAAGAGATAAACCAAGCATAATGTTTTAGGCTTAAGACTTGAATTCTTTTCATTCATAAAAATAAAATAAAAATCTCTCCTTCTCCCACTCAATACCCTCATAAATTAGAGACATCAGGATCATACAATGGTATTAAGTACAAAAAAGTCCATTTCATACAGGCATATGTCTATGGCCATTGTACTCTATTTAGCCAATGCAGGTGACGTTGATATCTTAGCTTCTGGTAACAATTCATTTTAAAATTCCCAATCATTGTCATTGTTCTAGACAGACGAAAATCACTTGGCTGGAAAGCGCCCACTAAGTTGCACCAAGCTAATATCAATTTAACTCTACATTCCTGGAAACGAAACGGTTAGAAACTAGTGGAATGGACACACATATTATGTTACCATAAGGGAAAACAGGTTTTTAAAAATATTATTGACAGATCTTAGAAGCAAGATATTGCAGGAATCATTTTTGAAAATAGATTTTCAATTTAGAGGATGTTTCTAGCTATGGACTCAACATTAATATTTTTTCTCAAAAATCTGATATCTAGTTCCCGACATGAACATTTAATATTTTTTCTATAGAACCTGTAATAGTTTCTTTTCAGACCATACTTCAATTTTTGAAGAAACATTTCAACCAGTATTGATCCGTTACTAAGAATGAGCTATCTGCCATCTTTCAGTCAAGTGGCCGACACCTGTGATATGCACATACATCAAAGAAAAAGATAAAGATAAGTCGATATTTTGCATCCCTGCACAAGTACAGGCTCACAAACATTACGTCATTTATCCCAGGGCAGGCTGTATCAGTCATGAAGTTAATCTTCCACTCCATGGCGATTATACATTAGAGCAACCTGATATGTGCATCATACTAGTATACTGACAATATCTTTCTCTGCCTGACGGGTTCTCATTCACACATGACTCAAGTGAGGAAAAATAATGTGTACACATGAGTCCAGTGAGTAAAAAATGTGTAAAGAGACTTTCCCAAGGACTCATCATCGGGCTTAGCTACTGGGATATAATAAAGTGGCACAGGATAAGAGGTAGGACAATAAACTTCCACCATACTTGATGGCAATCTCTTTTTAGAAATTGTATTCATCCTCTACGTCAACTCTTATTTTCAATTGTTCTACAGTTGTGATTTTTTTTACCAAATGTGAAAAATCATTGATGAAAAATATTTTTTCTGATTATTTTTAGAAGCACTATAAATGTATCTGTGTGAGTTGTATGTAATAGTCATGTGTGCCATTGTAAGGTACCTAGAGCCCTCCGAGGGGATAGGCACCATATAAATGCGATTATTGTTATCATTATTATACTTACTTGGCTAAATACATCATCTGACTGCATGTCTCTATCACAGTCTCATTGATTTTGCTGGATCCGTACATTTCCCGATAGATGTTCTTCAGGTCATATACTGGCACATACCTTGAACAAAAATAATTGACCTGGCTGAATAATTATATTCAATTTCCTCCAATGCCTAAGATCCATTAATTGTAAATTGTAATATTGATTTATTTGGGTCAGTTGATCAAGCTCAAAATCATTAAAATTGTTTGAAAACATTGCAAGAGCAACTTTCAACTTCATGTTTTGTGTCCCTTGAATGATAAAAGTAATAAAAATAATAATGATAATAATATTAATACTACTACTACAACTACTAATAATAATAAAAGTAATAATAATAATAATAATAATAATAATAATAATAATAATAATAATAATACTAATAATAAAAATAATATCAAATCCAGTGAACACCACAGACACCCCATATGGAATACTATATGGCATTTGAAATAGCATAGCCCCACAAATGAAGCAGCGAGGAGAATTGGTGACAATGGTGACAGGTTTACTATAAATATATACTGATGTCCTTTTTTGAGATCAATTCTTTTTAGAATCACTTAAATATAGTATGACAAAAGTTGGCTATACAAATGAAATTTAAAAAATACAGGGCTCATCACAATTTCACAGCTACCATTTCTGTCCATTTTAAAAATAACCATTACACTTTAGACATGTTTGTAAAATGTGTTAATTTGCTGAAGAAAAGGAAATCAAATATATCTTTGTACCTATGACTCACTCTTCACTTGAAGCTGTACCACATTTTCTACTTTAAGTTGGATTGGACTAGTTAATAGTTTCAATAAAAAAATAACTCTGATTCAATCTGTTCATTTCTAAGTCAACAAAGGTGACAAAAATTCCATACCAGTCTCCAACCACATCGCTGTATGTTAGATTCAACTGGTATAGATTTAGCACATCGCCCCCTGAAAGAACAAAATTTATAAGAAAAATATAGATTTAAAAACAAAAAATAAAGGCAATCATTTTCCTTTTTTTACCTTAAACTATAGAGAATTTTACTCTCATCAAACAAGTTATATATATGTTCTCTTTCCCTTCTTATTCATTCCCATTTATGCTGCAGTACAATGTAGGGCCAGTTCTATAGGACATAGAACTGGAAGCACTTTAGATCAAACATTGAAGTGAAGCAGGAGATCAATCCCCTGTGTTTAATTTTAATTTTGACAGGTCAGCGGCCACAAGCGGCCCCCTCTTTGCAATTTTGCGACTGCCATGGTTACTTTGATGTGCCTAATGTAGAGACAGCACCTCCCCTTTTTCACCCCATCTGAGAAGGCTAGGATTCTCACTATAAGACCCCTTGAGCTAGGAGACGCAGTTATCGTAATTTAGGAATTTGTCTCCCATAAGCTGTACCGATAATTTTTCATGGGAAACATATTTGAATGTGGCAGGGATTAAACTTAGTACTGTCAGTGTCTGCGGCGGAACACAAACTGTGAGACCATTACGTCTCTGGTATATATATATATATATGAAGTGTAATACATGTATGTCATTTCTTTTTCTTTGATGATTCCACACAATCTTGCACAATTCTTAACACCCTCCAACTGGTCAAACTGCACAACTTTTTGTCTTAATCAAAGGATTTCAGTGTTAGGTAATAACATAAATTGATAACGCAAGTCCTGCTATGCAATAACCAGTGTGCATTTACTGTCAAGTAATGCTTTCAATGACAGCACCTAAATGTAAAACAAGCATATGAAATAGCATTGATCTATTCACAATAGTACAAGATTGTTAGTATATTGTTCCCTAGAAATTTGACCTTGCTGTCTTGAAAGTATTGAAAAAAATAAAAAATGAGATTCCTTACTCACCGTTAGAGAGCATTAATCCGTAAATCCTTATTTTAGCATTGTACAACGCAGTAAAGTAACTGCTTTCACTTATCATTATAAAAGACTTCTTACTTTCACATTCACTCTTTGCTCATTCTGTAATTTCCCCTCTCCCGTCTAGTCATTCCCATTCCACATATCAAAGCAATTTTACTACAATTAGTGGGGATTTTCAGTAGTCAAAGCATAAAAGTCTCCCTCCCTGCTTCAACCACATGCTTTATTAATTAAATTAAAAGTTATTGCATGCAGTAACAAATATCTTGTAAATTTTACTTTAATCCTAATTTAAAAATAACATTGCCTAACAATGATGATAAAAACACATATCAAGACACAACATGCTAATTATATGTAATGGTTATCTTATTTCCTCGTACCCAAGTCACCATCAGCGTGAGCTGTTGTATAATCATTATGGTAGTTGGTCTGAAAAATAAAATATTGATGAAATTTGAAAGATGATTGTAAAATAGAGTATTCAAAAATGGTAGTTGGTCTGAAAAATAAAATATTAATGACAATTTGAAAGATGATAGTAAAATAGAGTATTCAAAATTTCCAAGGATACTTTCCACATTGAACAAGATATTCTAAAACATCACATGTAACATGGAATATTTTTCGTCAGCAATTTTTTAAATATGAAGTAAGGTTTTCATAATGCTGGGGTTGTCATACTTTTAGTTTAGTCGGTGGGCCAGCTAAGAAATTCTTTCATTTCAAGGTGAAATCATTATGACAAAAACCCAACCTTATTCATTATTGGAATGATCACAAATTGAACATCTATGTGTTATCAAAAAAAGAGAAGACGGCTGAGTTGGTTTTTTAAAAACTTGATCTTTTTTATATACATATTGCAAAAACTGGTTGGATAAAATGATTTAATCAAATATATAAAAAAGCTTACTTTGGCCATGGTACTCAAAAATCCTTGTGAAATGCCTAATGAGTGCCATGATATGTCGGCCACAGTGTGGGACACGACCCCCATCAGAAAGGCTATCAACTTTTGGACATGCTGGGGGAAATAAGTGGACATTTTCTTATGAATAAATGTTAGGTTTTTTAAAATAATCCCTCTTCCCCTTATCGTGATACATAATTTATCAAACACATTTCCCTTCAAAGTTTTCACTCAAGCATGAATCAAATCTAAGGAATATCTATATCAAATACAATTCCTTACAGGATTAACATGACAGATACATTCATACAAAACTCAACTGTCACAGCATCATTATTATGATTATAAGAAAAAAAAGACATATCAAATTATTGTTGACTGCTGATGACTTTGATTTGAACTACTGTACTATATCTTAAAATATCTTCATAATTAATCAGGGGTGTAAATGGCAAACTGAATAAAAATCTGAAAAAATCAGCAAGACAAAAGATAGACTAGTGAGTCTGAAATCATAATTTGCAACTAATATATAGAAAAGTCTGAAATCAGACGAAGCAAAAAGTCTGAAATCAGACAAAATCTGAAAGATTTACACCCCTGGTTAATGCTCATTATCAAAGAAAAAAAACTTAAAGATATAAAAATTGTTCTCATATAATAGCATTATCAAAACAGTACACACTCTGTCCCAGGGCTTTGGGTAGTGTCTCCTTATGTAATTGATGCTTGCGTTGAGAAAGGGAGTCCAATGAGTGTCCTCAGAGACTTGATGATAGAGACCTAATAAAATAGAGTGTTTACCTTTTTGATTGACACTGGTGGGGTATTGGGAGGCTGGGGTGGGGTAAATGGTGATGTAAAGCATGCAAAGGACACATAGATCAACACAGCCTTGTTAACTCTGAAAAGGTCTAGAGAGATAATCTGCCCAAAGTAGGATTCAAACCACAACCTAACCTGCCCATCCCCAAGCAATCATGTTAACAACTGGGGATAGATAGCCTCTTTCAAACCTTGTGGCACGCTTTTAAAATATGTTCTCATCTAATAATGAACAGTCCCACAAAACATTATTAATCATTACCTTCAAAACATAAACTGGAGTAAAAAGAGTCTGGGTATGTGCTTCCTGCTTCCAAAGCATCTTGATTTTGTCTGATAATCTACAAAAAAGAAATTTAGATTTAAAAGTATTTTCTGGAAAATTAGAAATCCTATTATCTTAAAATATACATAGTAGAAAAACAATATGACCCAAAAAAAGAAGGCAATATATAAGAATGCTTTAAAAGTTGGTGAGAAATGATTAAATATAAATATTTTATTTTCAAAAAATTCTCATTGTTCAGAAATGAGCTCAATGATGTTGAATGCAGTAATTACATTCTAAAGAGGATAAAGACAACCTTTGACCAAATAATACATAATGCATTGTGTCAGTCAAAGTGACCCAACTATGCATATTTATGCAAATGTGAACCTTGACCCAAATGATTACTCAATGGACCTTATTAATGATCTTGATACTGTCTGCATGAATAATTAATGAGACAAGGTACTTGCATTTCTTTTTTTTTTTTGTAAAGGAAATGCTTCTTAGCTATTTTCAGTATGCTAAATACAAAATTATTCTCTACCCCTATTATATTTCATAGTGTACTCACTGTGTCATAGTTGGTCTTGTTTCTTACATCTACATAGTTATTTAAAGCTCTATAACCTGAAAAGAAAAAAAAAAACAAAATGCATTTAGCAACTGAATAAAACAAACAATCTTTAAATAGGATTCAAGGCTTTTAGTGTATCTTTTTCAACTTGACAGAGTGAATTTAGATCACATGAAGGCTATAGGAAATGATGTGTATAGAACAAATTTTAGAAAACATTATTAAATATGTGCCTATTAAGTCCACAGCAAAAAAACTAATTCGCTATTGAGTTAAAAATTGGATCAAAGTGAGGACTTTTATATCACCTCACACATATTAGCACCAACACACAAAAGATGGCCTCCAATTGTCAAATTACTAATAGGTCATTTTGTCAGAAGAGTGGGGTGTGGTATATTGAGAAAAATAGTGCAGTTGTCGATGAATCATGTTGCACATCTTGATGACATAAGTTGCCTGTGAACAATGGCAGCTCTGTTGGGTATTTAATTAACATTGGACAGTTTATTTCATGGCACCAATAAAAGATGTTGGCTTATCCATGCTTTTTATAACTCGTCAATTCATAAATCTAGCTTTGTGTTCAAGAATGCATAAAAGGGCCAAAGCAAACGACTTTGCATATGGGTGCCTTAGGTGACATTCAAGGCTTAACATGGATCTGTCCAGAATGATAGAAGACTGCATGATAAAGTAATCGGTCAGGTAATCGGTCATATTATTTCTATATATTCTAACCCTAAACCCTAACCCCTACACTAACCCTAAACACAAACTGTAAAACCATAACCCTAATCCCTACAACCCTAACCCTAAACTTAAGACCCTATCTATAATCCCATTACGATTATCATGGTTCTTCAATACTGATTACAAATATATGCCCATTTGATAGTCTAAAGTAATAAATATAGCTAAACTATTCATTTACCCAAACACTGGACAGTGCAAGATGTAAAGTAGAAGAGCTTACCAATGTGTCTTATATCAGGAAACAGGTAGGTACAAATAACTAGTTTTGTGTATGAATGGATTGGCATGCATTACAGTCAACATACACACATAGAAATATATCTTTAACATCATTCTGCCCACCTAAACATAATCATAGAAGAATGTGACACAATGTCCAGAACCCATCATCATTATTAATATTAACATTGATATTTTTATCAATAATATAGACTCTATATTATATATTATATATAGTATCTAGTATAGACTATATTTCATACCAGGGCCGACATATTTACTTTATATTATGCTTTTATATTTTCTAATGTTTTAGTTTTATAGTTTCGTAGTCTATCGAATAATAATACTAGAGATTAGGACTTAATCAATGACAAAATTGTGACAATATGTCAGATCTTTTTAAAGTTTAGGAACACGTGTTTAACTTGTAACTCGTTTGGTGAGAACCTTTTTTGCGTGAAGTGTAAATGACCTACTTGACTTGATTGAGTAGGGCGTGCCGCCCTCTTGCTGTCCATTGACTTGCACAGGGTGATTGGATACATTAGACCCCCCCCCC
>JARFNW010140636.1:0-10392 GCA_031763155.1 Dirona albolineata | reverse complement strand
TTAGCACCTGTTACTGATTTAATGTTCTCTGTGTTATGAGTAATGTTTTGAGCAATGCGCATTTGAGCATCTTTGATTGATTTTTGTGGTATATAAATGACGCATTATTATCATTATATTATTATTATTATATATGAATCCTGATTTCCTGATTTCATTTGTAATAATTATCAACAGATTGTTCACTTTTTTTTTTAAATGGAAAACTTACATCATAACTGTCATGTAATATACATTTGGTTTCTAAAGGCTGAAGTTTCACATTCACAGTCCCCAACAGCTTGTCCCCTTTGAAGAAGCCCCTGAAATAAAAATAGATAAATCCATGCATGAATCTAAAGGATGGAATGAAAAAATACTAAGGTGGCTTAAATTATACATCTTTAAAATATTCGTTTTTAAAGGCATATATTACATAAACGTCACTTTTTTTCTCTCTCATATGCTGCTTGTACCTTTTTTGGTGGCAGCATGTTGTAAAGTTACAAAAACATTTTTAAGATATCAGTAGGAGCAGCAGATACAGGATGAGAGGAGTCAAGGTATTAAGGGAAAAAAGAAAAAGGAAAATTTTTATTACCTTTTCAAATAAACTTCAAACTTGAGTGCTTTCCTTTCAACAAACCGGAAGAATGCTTTAGACGCTCTGCTGATATCTAGCTTAAATGTTTCTTTGTATTCTGAAAAGAAAAAAAATAAATGTCAAAAATACAAATGTACATGTCAAGAACCTGACAAAGCAATCCACTTAAAACCATCGCACCATGTCAACGACGGCAATAAACCATATTGACATCAACCACATCTATCAATTCATTTTTGCAAGTCAATCTCTGCCAAACTTTATTTCTTTTGTTTACAATTAGATAATATCAAAATTAAATAAAAATTATGAAGACGTTTATTTTGGTAGATTGTTTGGTTATATCACCATTAGTTATATTGTATTTCTGAGCCTCATTGTGGACAGATCTATCCCTTGTGAGAATAGATAGATGGGTGCGGAGATGGCAAAAGCAAGTGTAGTGTGAGATGAAAAGGTTAACATCTTACCTGGATTGATTGTGTCCTTCACCGTGTTAGTACCCCCCGCTTGAGGATTATCCTGGAAATAAAATAGAAATGAACATGATGAACAAGGATCCTTCCTGTTTTGCTTATTATAAACCTGGATAAAACCTCAAGGAAGACGAGAAAGATCAAGACTAACAATAACGTTACCACAATATGTGAATGTAACATAAATGGCACTTATCCACTTGGTGGATAAGTTTTGCTTTTGCACATTCATTACATCTTATAGAGTTCTAAGAGATTTATATTTTTTATCAAAGCATACATCATGCCAAAGTGGTATGAACAACAACAAAAAAGAAGAAAAAAAAGAGAAAAAGAACCTGCTTACATTGGGATATGCCATTTCATATTTAACACATGTGTCCATGTCTTTTTCAGAGTACCCTGGAAAGAAAATAAAACAAATATTGATCATTAACAATCACAGGCAACGTCTAGGGATGGAACAAGATGGATGGAGAAAGACAAGGAAGGCATATATGTGCTTTCAATGGACTAAAATGGAATGGTGATGAGTGTGATGATGATGATGATGATGATAATGATAATGACATGGCAATGATGACGATGATAATGATGATGATGATGATAGTGGTGACATGACAATGACAATGATGATGACAATGATGATGATGATGATGATAGTGGTGACATGACCATGACAATGACGATGATGATGATGATGATGATGATGATGATGATGATGATGATGATTAAGATTTAGATCAAAGGCACAAAAAGACACAAAGTAAGCTGAACCATTAAATGTCCTGACCTGATGGCAAATTGTACTGTATCCCCCTTTCTATGGTCACCTCCATATCAGCATCTCCTAAATCTGTGTTACTCCTGGAAAGAAAAACGAAGATGAAGGCGTTGTCTGATTAACATAAAATGTAACATACTGTGACACGACTTCAATCGAAATGAAAATGGTGAGCTGAAACTTTCAGGTATTAATGAGAATTAAGTTAATCATGCTATATAAATAAACAGATGGGTGTTATCTCATGTCAACCTGAAATCTTAAAGCAGCTTTAGTTATGTTATGATGCAAGTATACAGACAGGATTAGAGAACTTAGCTACCAGTGGATTAATTGAAGATAAAATAGCATGAGGTAGTCAATGTTAATCTGTGACGGGATTGGAACAATGTACAATCAAAATCACCACTAAGTCTGCAGACACAAGAATGGGACAGGACAGATCTATTTGAAGAAAAATGACCGTCAACGTGCAGTCCAGATCAGGCCATGTATGATAATGATGATGGTGCAAGTACACTTGAAGTCAATGATTATTCCCTTGACAATATGCATAATGCCGTTTGGGAAAAATTAGATTACTGGCAGATACAACTTTTTAAATAGTTGCATGGAAAGAAAAAAACAACTGATGACTGACTGACAAAATGTCAATGTTAACCTCTCAGCTTTACTCACATGATCCATAGTGTAATTTTTCCTTCTTACATCAACTTGGTTGCAGATGATTAGCAATAATGAGGGTGAAATCAAAGGGAGCAAGGGTCCAAAGGAGGTATGGCTACAGTTAAGTTTTGATACTTCCCTTAGCAGCAGCTGCAAATGTCCTACTCTTAATAATTTTCTAACTTGATGAGTCATTCAAAGAGTCCTACTTGCACAGAGATATTCTTGATTTTTTTTTGTTTGTTTTGTTTTGTTTTATTTTTTTTCTTATTTGAAAATACTGGTGTTCCAAGGCCACAAACCAAAGAGCCAGGTGACCATCTGATTCACAAAAATGTACAGCACTTACGTTTTGTTAATACTAATACAAAAAATATATAGACTTACTGCACCATGGAGAAGGTTCTCACTTCATAGTGGAATCTGGGGGCAGGGTCTCCATGACGATGGGCACTCTTCAGGGATTCCAAATCTTTGCGACTGTTTTGCTCCAATTTTTGAAATCTACAAGAAATTTAATTACAGTAGAATTTGATGTTTTTAATGCTCATATCTATTAAAACCAGTTGCGTTATAAAATTATTTAAAATCCTCCGATTTGTGCATTGATTGACATGGAGTGACATTTTCAAATTTTAATTATGACACATGATTGAGATATAGTATCAGGGGAAAATCATGACATTTTTATTGTATGTACTAAGACAAAATGTAGAGAGAATTACTTTGCTGTTGCAGGAACATCACCCAGTTTCTGATAGTGCTGAGCATTTGTTACACAAATCTGAAAAGAAAGATAATATAAGAAAATACCAAAGTTGGTTCATCAACTTAAAAAGTTGGCCTAATTTCTATCATTTTAAAATAATTTGGATATTCAAGCAAAACACTCTTGATCCTTCGCAACAACAACAAAAAAACAAAAAAATGAGAAACGGACAGATGGGTAAGACCAAAATCATTTGCCTGAGGCTTGTGTCCCATTAATTAAATCATGTAGATCCTTGCACACACATGACAAACTTATACATAAAAATTAGATGGTCATGGTGGTCACAAAGTATCAAGTGCATTTCTATCTGAGTAACTGCCAAGACCTGTTTTAATTTTATCAATCTGTTAGTGTTGGTTGGATCAAAGAAATAAAGGAGGCTGTGCTTGCTTGATTTATGTCACTTTCTACAATCAATGCCATGTTACAATGGAATAGAACCACCAATCCCATCTCTATCTTATCAATGAACCAGTCACATGTAACATTCATTCAATAATTACCATCTACTAGCCTCATAATCTAAATTTCACATAACAAAATTTCATACCCTGATCTGCCTGATGAGATCTTCCTGGAGAGTTTTAAATACTTCTTCCCTGTCTCCAGTAGGAGCGCAATCTTCTGCGTTCACCACAACATATTCTGTCTCTTCTGGTTCCAACGGAGATGGAGGGACCTGGAGATATTCGTCAAAAAAATTAATTTCTTAATCCGTCTCAACACAGACTGTGTATAAATGTGCATGACTATCTATGCATACTAATGACCTTTGTTCACATTCATAGATAACAGCAAAAGGAAAGTTAAGAAACCCAAAGTATGAATGTAGGTCACACAAAAATCAGCACTAAAAAAAAGTTCAAACCTTCAATGTTCTTTTCAAAAATGGTTCATTTATTTGATAATAAAATGAACGGATTGAATACTTAGCCTGAATCAGATACATGCTTCATTTTTATTTATTTATTTGAAGTCTTCACACCATTGCAGCCATTGTACTACGGCTGACGCTTGGGTTATTTCAGTCTTTTCTCTTAATAGACTCTAAAGACAAAATGCCCTTGTGGACAGAATAAAGGCAATTTCATTTTTTATTACTTATTATGTATTTTGTGTCCGCCTCACCTGAGACAGATCGACTGGCAGTCCGCATTCAAGGGCTTCTACCATTGGTTCCATTCCCTGGTGAAAGCAGAAAGTAACAAGGATATATACAAATTTCAACACAGGACAACATCAATAAAGGAAAGAAAAATGATTGAAAGCCAGCAGGGGTTTTTTTTTAACTCAGAATTAACATTTTTTCACTTATGAATTTAAGATCCCTTCAGTTTGCTGTTACGTTTAGTTACAAACAAAGATTTCAATCGATAGTAAATAAGTTATTGGATATAAATCTCAAATATACATTACCAAATTACTACATGTAAACAGACTATTAAAATTTTTTAAAAATTATATGGACGCAGATATGATTTGCTTTTCAACATCACAAATGAGACGTTCACTAAAAAATAAATGTTCCTCTAAAACTGAGAAAAAAAAGTGAATAGAAAATTTAAGGTAGTATTTGATGACAATAATATTTCAAAAATTATTGCATGAAACTACAGTAAAACAGCAATCATATCATCACAATTGCTGCAGACAAAATACAAAATATATGTACTCACTTTCATCATTCTGACATATTTCTTGGCCAGCTCCAGATCATGATTCTTCTTTGCCTTCATGGCTGCATCCTTGAATTCTCCCATCCTCTCCCTCAAAAAGCTCAGCTGCTGTTCTTGCCGAGAAGTGGTTTTCCTGGCGGCTGAAACACACAGGACACACATTATACAATTGCCTTTCTATCAATTGAAAATCTAAATCTTAGAACGACCTACAGACCTACAGATTTTGACAAGTGCTCTAATTTATTCAATCCTCATTTTCTTCTCATCTAGCACAGGCTGAATTTTGACAAGTTTCCGTCTCATGTGAAATACTTTACAACTCACTATTCTGTCTCTGGACCGGTTGAGGCCTCGCTGCTCCTCCTTGTGCTGCTGATGCCCCAGCTGGCTTTGCTGCTGCTGCTGCTGCAGCGGGCACTGGGGCTGCTGCTCTTACCGTTGACGGATGAGGAGGTGCTTGGGGAAATGGTTTGGAAGGGGAAGCCGAAGGTGGTGCCGGAGCTCGGGGTGATGCGCCAGCAGAGGAACTGCCAACAGGGATAGGGCCAAATCCTGTATGTTAAAAACGTAAAAATGAAAGTACAGACATTTTAGAACAATGACTGAATAAATAAAACAAGTGTCCATCACATGACTTGTTTCATAAATATTCTGCATTAATTGGAATAAAGTTGTGTCGCTGCCTTTATATATGAGTATGTACATAGACAGTTCACTTTGTTCAATTATTTGCAAACGAAAATAGGAAATTTGTTTACCAAATGAATTTAATGCTTTTTTCTTCTTGTTATCTTAAACACTATGTATTTCAAACAATCTTTTAAACATAAATTCACACACAAAATTGTTAAACATTAAGATTTTGAAATCAATTATCCCTAAAGCCTAACCAATTAAGTCACTTTACCTGGAGGAGTTGGAAGTTCTTCAAAGTCTACAGGTCTCCCAGCTTTCACACACTTAATTGCATCCTCAAATTGCTGCAATAGAAAGATTTAGTTAGTGATGGTTTCTGTTTGAACAAAATTCTAAGTTTACAGTCAAGTTAAATAAATCACAGGAGGATGAGCATAATGGCAGCAAAGGGAAGGATACAAACGATCTAAAACATATCTCATTATCATTTAATTTGGGTAATTTAAGGTTCTCTATAATCAATGGTGAAATCGATTCCCACAGAGGAATTAAAAAGAAAGGTGAGAAATAGTCAATGGTATCAAGCATCTGCAGGTGACATGGGTTGGATCAATTTCATTTGTTTACAGGTTTCAATTGACTTGATTTGATTACACTAAACATCAGAAGATAAACTGTACAGATAAAAGATGGGTTTATAGTCACATATACCTGTACAAGTACAGGCTCACAGGCTTAACATCATTCACCCCCCCCCCTCCCTTTCTCTGCCTGTAGCTGGGTGCATATTCACACCTGAGTTGTGTGAAGAAAAAAATGAGTAAAGAGTCTTTCCCAAGGACTCAGCATTGGTAGCTTCAGCCAGGATCTCAAGGCAGCTAAACCACTCGGCCACCAGATGGTCAAATAAAAATGGCAGTCTTCATGTACTCGTAATGAACCGTAGAAAACGGAAAAGCCAAGCGCATTGTGACTGTTTCTAGTGCATTGCAAAATGTAAGACTTAGCAATGAGTAAAAGAAAAAGTGAGTAATATGACATTTCAAGTCACAGTAAACTGAGTTACAATTATTCCTATAACTACACAGGGACAGTTGCATTAGATTTGGTGAGTATTTGTGAAAATAGCTTGTATATAAGATTTTCTTTGTTTCCTAGCGTACGCTGAACGAGAGGGAGAGGAGGAAAAAAAAAAAAAGAGAAGATAATTGTAAATTCATTGGCCTGACGAGCGTTAAAATATTCTAGAAATTAAAAAGCTACTTCACTAAATATTTTAATTGTTTACTTTGACTATCCTGTTCATTCGTCTTGCTTTACTTCCTTCTCCAGCCGTCTTTGCAGAAGCCTCAGCTTCTTTGTACTTGGCCAGCCTTTGTTTGAGGGCCTCCATCGCATTTGTTGGGGCCTCTGGAGCACCAAAAAGTGCTTTGGCCTCTGAAACACAATAAAAACACAATTTAAAAAATAACCCCAAAAAGCCAAACCTTTTTCATCAGAAGAGGAGTTTTACATTAAGTAAATGACCAAAGAAATTTGTTTTAAAGCATAGAACAGAAAGAGTGCAATTTCCACCAGCTTTCCCACCAAGATGTGAGTGAAAAAAGATGTCATGCTAAAAACCTCCCTCACCTTCTAAACTGCTTTGTGGAGCATCTTCCTCCTCCTCCTCTTTCGATCCTCCTCCTGCCCCCTGGGTGGCCGACCTTTGTACAGAGACAGACGACTGTGGTTGCTGGGGGGTATGGTGTGAAGCACCGCCTGCCACAAATATAAACAACCATATGAATAGTCACTGCATGTGATCCTACTTCAGTCAATATCTATAAACAAAATTTCCTAAGAATTTTTTTTCTTTTTCTACTTGTAAATGGCTATTTCACAAAAGGTTCATACAAACAAATCTTTTTTATACCACAAAGTTGTTCATCTTAAGTCAGATGATTCATACAAGTAGTTTTTGAAACTCATTCATGAAAACAATAATTGTACAGTTGCCACTCCTTATGATACAAAAGATACCAAAAAAAAGAAGAATATATAACAAGTCGTTAAGCAAAATAAAAATCAAAATGTAAACACATTCGTAAACATAGGCACAATATTCCCATTAATTTTATGTTTTACCTAATCTGTGTTTCTTTTTACTAAGCCAATATCAATCTCTTTATATTCACTGACATGCAGTTACAGTGTAATGGCTTAGTTTGTGTGTGAGTTGAAAGAGAAGGCAGAAAGAGTACCTGACAGTTCTGGGGGTACAGGAGGCATCTTGGACAAATCCACAGCTTTGCCTTCATCCAGGGCTTCAATCATAGCATCGAATTGCTTTGAAAAAACAAGAAGCAGAGAAAAATAGAAATCAATAATTAAAGAGGTAAGATTCAATTTATATAAAATGTAACAATTCAATTTCTCATTGAACCAAAAGTTAACAAACACATTTCCTAGAATAAATCATGAAAAAAATCAAGTGTATCTGTATCTGGTGAGAAAAAAAAATCCCAAAATATGCCAAATAGCAGTGAAGGCTTTATAATACAGATTAAATCTTTATGGGTCACAGGTCTGCTATAAACATTTATTTTCATTGCTCAAACCTTCCCCCTACCTTGGCAACTCTGACATAGGTTCCAGCCTTGGGCATGTCCCCCCCTCTCTTGGCCATCAAAGCCGCCTTCTTGTACTGGTCCCTTCTAGTGGCAAGAGCCAGCTTGGTGGACTCTGATGTAACGACAAAGAAAGGTTATTACGTAAATATGGGTTGATTAAAACGTGACATTTCATTTTTTAAATGTAATCGTCGGTAATAAAACAAATATCAATACTGCCCTGTTACTTTTCAAAATACAACTATATTCTCCAGGTTAGTATCTCCATTGTAACTAATGGTGAGATGGCCTTCAGATTCGTCTAAATGCAAAACTGATTCAATGGCATAACGCCTTCATTTGCTTTACCACACAACTTGAGTTTTGGATTATCAGAAATATGATGGGCTATCGTTTGCGAAAAATTTAAGCAAATTTTGCTCTAAAAAAGTTGAATATTGTTTTTAAAAAAACAAAAAACTGTTGGAGATAAATGGTTCTGTCGATCTTTTGGCTACATACATATATGATACCTTTTGAACTACTGTCTAACTTTTAAATTCACATACTTTTAATATAACTTTTTGTCAAAATGATAGCATTTATAAAAAAAAAGAAAAGATTTTCTACTTAGTTGTGTTGGTTTAGTTTAGAATCCAGCACTGTTGAACATTATTTGAAAAGTTCATTCCAAGAGGCAAAGTCACATAAACCCTCAATTTCCGGCCTAACTAAAATGGTAACTTCAGCAATCTGAGACTCGTGTGTTTTAACCATTGTGCTTTGTACCTAACGTGAGAAATAATCTGTACAACAATTATTTTAAAACAACAATAAAAACAAACAAATGAGGAAATAAAACAAATACTATGGCTCTAACATTGCATTACCTGCACTTGAAGCATTAACTCTTGGTGCATCAGGGGTTCTAGAATGCTGTCCAGTTGGGGCTGTAAATGAAACAAGTAAAAGAATATTCTAAACACATCTGTATAAATGTGGGATGCAAAACTTAACAACAACTGTCAAAGCTGAACGCCTACTTATCTTTAGCACATTGTTTTCATTTTAATACCCATTGCCTATATATATAATAATAATAAATGTACATTTATTTAGTGCTTATCTACAATCATCGCCATGTTCTAAGCGCTTTACAGAAACACATCTTTCCCGGGGAAGCAACGGAACGCTCAACACTTTATACGCCGCATGCAGCCTGTTCAGCACAAATACAATTTTTGGGCAAGGACAACGTTGCTAACAACCAAGGGGACCTCAGAATTTTACGTCTGCCTCCAATAGGAAGAGGTAAGCAGGGCAAAGTGTCTTACCTAAGGACACAAGTGCAGGTGAGCTAATACATTAAGGAGCCAGAATGCTTATAATTACATTGATAATTTCGTTAGTTTGTGAAAAAAAATATTCAT
The DNA here is from genome assembly GCA_031763155.1 of Dirona albolineata. Lineage (NCBI taxonomy): Eukaryota > Metazoa > Mollusca > Gastropoda > Nudibranchia > Dironidae > Dirona > Dirona albolineata. Next base: position 775 of record JARFNW010140636.1, on the reverse strand, counting down.
TACAACATTGATTCTCAGAAGCGTGGTTTTTATTGTCACCCAAAAAACTCTACAGAGCAAAACTATATGATACAATATAAGTACTTGACAATAACATGCTCACGTTGAAAAGAAATATTAAAACAATTATAATACCGATTGGTGTAGCAGATGCTACAGGACTGGGAGTGCTGGCACTGCTGGTGCTAGCACTGCCTGAAGGGGCTGGTCCTGCACTTGTTGCTACATACACGGCCGGTGGGATCTCTTCCTCATCCACAGGCTTTCCAGCCTTGGCTTGTCGCAACAATCCAGCCAATGTCTGAAATACAATTTTTTTTTTAAACAATTCACAGACTAGGAGAAATCAATCAATATCAAAGCCATTCTCAAAGAGTTGCCTGCAGCATCAAAGCATTATCTAAAAAACTTAAACTCTCACGCTCTTTGTCAAATGTCTGATTCTATCGTAAAATCATCGGCTACCACAAATATATGACACATAGAGACGTAAACATACACAAAAAAAATATTGATAATTTAAAATATTAAAAAAACCTCTAAAAAGATACTCCCAAACAAATTCAATAAGCGTGGATAAAAACTCTACAGAGCTAGACTTTAAGATAAAATAAATACATAACAATAATATGCTCAAGTTCAACAAGAAGGAATGGGAAAGGTAGAGGGGAAAGAGAGAGACAGAGAGAGGGAGGGAGGAGAGAGAGTCAGAGAGAGAGAGAGAGAGAGAGAGAGAGAGAGAGAGAGAGAGAGAGAGAGAGAGAGAGAGAGAGAG
>JARFNW010140635.1:3973-19846 GCA_031763155.1 Dirona albolineata | reverse complement strand
GCTTAGTTTAAATCCTTTCATTTGATTGGTCGTTGGTCAAAATCCATTCACAAACACCGTAGCAACCTAAAAATAGCAAACATGAACAAAGGCGTCGAAGGAATGCATTGTTCGGTCATATGATGTAATGGGTAATTAATGACTGCGCAAAGCATGTGCGCAGTGACTCACCGTGGCCGCTAACCAGGGCCAAGGACACAATTCGTACATGCATCGGAATATTCCCATTACCCTATTTGACCTAGACTAACGGGATCGAACAATGCATTCCTTTGTCTCATGTTGGCTATTTTTAGATTGATACAAGAGTGTTATAAACGTATTATGACCAACGACCAATCAAATGAAAGGATTTAAAATGAGCTATCCCATAATACTATTCGCGAGAAAATCCGAGATCTCGTTCTTGAGATATGGTAATTTAAATACGAAATTCACCGATATTGTGTAAAAAATCGACACGTGCTGAAAAATTCTGACTGATACTTTCATAACTTGAACGTAACTGTAGATCAACCTTTTTTCTAAAGATTTCAAGCAAACAGTCGACAAAATTTGTCTCGCCCCGTAATCACCCTGTAAAACCTAGAAAAAACAACCAATCTTACTCCCGTTTGACGCCAGTGACTCTTTAACTTTTTTATATAGACGTAACGAATCGAAATATTATCCCCGCGCATCTCAAAGTGGCAGCTCGTTATATAATGAAGAGTATTATATAGCTGTCACATTATTTTTATGTTTTATGTAAAAAAATGTAAAAATAGTGGAATTGGTGGTTTGATTACATTGAATTTGAAAATACGTCATAAGAAGGTCGCATAAATACCTTATTTATCATTATATATTGTTATCGCTAATACATATATATCCCATTGTCTCTCCATTGCTAGGAGAGTGGGTGGGTCGGCAACGATACAAAGATACATGAACTGGTTGAGTTACTAAAAGCGAAGGGGGGTCAGTGGCCGCAAACAGCCCTAACGGCTTGTTTTATAATGCTTTTATGTGCTTTTTAGATGATAAAAGGGAAACCTGAAACATTCTTTGTTTTTTTTGTTACTTGTTTTGCACTTGGAGCTAATACCATTTTCACTTTTTTTGCATACACCTCTTATCCTGCTTTTTAGCTTCTGGCAGCCCTCATTCCTTCGTTTACGGCAGTGATAATCTTTTGATACATCTAGTTTTTAAATTACCGGGTACTTTTAATTTGCTTGTTCTCGTCTCTCTATTTCAGGTAATGATGTTGTCATTGTGAAAAATGGACACAGGATATGTGGAACAGGAGCCTCCTTAGCCAATGCACCTATAGCACAGAATAAAGCATACTTTGAAATAAAAATCCAGTGTACAGGTAGGCTCTTCTGTTACTATAATATTATGCTCTGCTTTTTTTTCTTCAAGTTGCTGCAAATTTTGACTCAGTTGTTTTTTGTACTTTGTGTTGTGTGTTAAGTAACTCTTGAACGTCTTTTTAAAATGATTTCTAATCGCAAGAGACAGAAGAAAGCAGAATATATGGATGTGTATAGAAAGGAATATATCTATACAGAAGAAAATTGTGGTAAACAGAAACAAGAATTATAACCAAAGGGATGCTCAAACACTATTTAAAATGAGCAAGAGGGAACCAAGAATGTTCTGGAGAGAAATTAAGAAAGGCAATTCTAAGGAAAAGTCGGTCGAATGCAATGTTTTTATGATCATTTTAAAAACTTGGCACACAAAGTGTTGACCGTTAGTGAAGAAGGGAGAGAAGAAATGGACAAGTGACATCCAGACAATCGACTCTTCAAACAAATTAAAGACAGTTTTACCTTTGAAGCATATTTAAACACCTGTAATAAGTCATTAAGAATCTCCATCACAAAAATCAGATCAAGTTTGCATCTGTTTTATATAGAAAGGGGTAGGTGGGGTCATATACGAGTGGATGTAATCAATTGTAAATGATCTTTGTGTGAGGTTATATTGAAGATGAATACCATTGTTTAATTTGAATGCCCTAGATATGTGAATGAAAGAAAGGGATGTGTGCCAGAATGGAAGAAAGAAAAACCAAATATGTATAAATTTATATATATACGTTAAAGAGTGATAATGCAGAGGTTCACATAAACAATTAGGAATATTATGTTATATTTAGGATCATAAAGGAGCACAAGACGTATGTATGATATATAAAAGAATATGGCTTTCTGGCTAAGAAAGTAAACTTATGAGTATGAGTGGGTGAATGTGTAATGGGGGGGTGGGGGTGAGACAGTTTTCGAGTGGGGGGATTATATTATGTAGGAATATATGTGAGAATATAACAGGTGTTGGGTGGGGGAGGAGAGAGGGGTGACGAGTGATATTTTTGGTAATGTTTATTCAAATATCGTGTTACTGCACTATTATTGTATTGGTGTTAAATTCATCTTTTTTATCAATATAGGTATATGTTTTAAAGATTCACAGTATTATGTAAATGTTGATTGGGCCCAAGGCCTAAAAGTTAATAAAAACTTGAAACTAGAATTTTTAGTTTTTTTTTAATGTATAATTTTTTTTTTCTAATTACGAATGAAGTGAAAATATGCTGCAGTTTGGACATCTCTTTCCTTTTATATCCTTGTAGGGTCATGGGGAGTTGGCTTGGCCACTCGGCGCTCCAATTTAAATAAATCACCTCTGGGATCAGACAAAGAATCTTGGGTGCTTCGAGAAAACGGCGGCCTCTATCATGACAATGTAGAAAAGGGAAAATTGACAGAAGTTCCACAAGAGGGTGATATCTTGGTATGTGTGTCTTTAAAAAAAATAAAAATACACCCGTTGACATTCATATTTTTACAAAGAGTAAATATGGAAGTGTTATGACAGGTCATAGTTATACCTGTGCTTATATTTTATAAAAATTATTTACCAGCAGTGCCCTTTACATTGATGTTAATTGTGGTGACCACAATTTATTCCTATTTGATTTTAGACGCATATCCGGTTAAGTCTTCCTTGTCAGGGCATCAAGTTTGTTAAGTGTCGGTCTAAAAACAAACTAACTTATGTTTGAAATGCATTACATTCATTATTATTTCCATGAAAGATTGACCATATTTATTTATTTTTTCTGTTTTTAGGGTTTGACGTATGATCACATTGAGTTAAATTTTTTCATCAATGGAAAGCCAATGTCTTGTCCCTTCACTGGAATCAAAGGAACTGTGTACCCTGTGTTCTATGGTAAGTCAGTCTGCTGTATGATGGATGTGTTGACTTAAAACAAAAGTTGTCAGACAGAATAGCTTTGGTGGATTATTTGGAAAAACTTGTTGGTTTGGTTTTGTGTGAAATAGGGTAGAACTGAAGTGAAGTGCAGCAGGAATTTTATACATTTTATACGTTCCGTATAATACGAACTCGTTCCGTATTCTCCCTAAGTCTGTATTTACCACTGAGAATCCGTATTCAGTATTTTGTTTATAACATGCAAAGTACTCGCGATTCCTTTGGTATCGTACACATATGAATATGATAAGCATGATCAGCTATTAGCCTAGAGTTAGTAGTACTCTTTCGACATGCCGTCAGCTGTAATTGGTTAGGGTATCGCAGTGTTGTTGCTTTTCTGCAGGTGAATTTCATATCAGCGGCAGGGGTAAAATATTTTTGCCTCTTTAATCTTGTCAGCTGCCTCACAGGTTCATTGGCAGAGGTTTATTCTATGAGTGATGAATCTGACAGTATTTACTCCCAAAACACACAGTAAGAAAAGCTGGGGTCTCGGCTATAGACTAATAAGGGTATTAAAATTTTGTGATCGGAACAGGAGGGTGGGAATGGGCGTCGGCCAATGTTGTATGCGGTGACAGAATTGTCATAACAGCGACTTCCATCGATCAATTAATGTCCCAATTCCTTTGTCATTATAATTTGTTCATATTTTTTTAATGAAAGTTTCTCCAAACAACATCTTGTCTTATTTCAGTGGACAGTGGTGCTGTATTAGACGTCCAGTTTGAGAAATTCTACCACACGGCACCCAGTGGATACGATCCCATCATGATAGAGCAGTCTTTGTTGTGATGACGACATCAACAGTGACTGACAACAGTGATGATGTTCATCTTCTCTCCACCCCACCTCCCTCTCATGTACATAGAATTAATTAATCAATCAATCACTTTGTGCTTTGCCATTTTTTTCACAGATGTCACCTTACCCTATAGTCTATTGCTTAATTTAGCCTCTAAAGATTAGACTTTGCAGCTGAAGAAATCTCTTGGAAACACACGCTAAAGCAAGTCATTCCATTTTGGGATAGCTCAAATTATTTTGTATTTACATAATGAAACTTAAGCAGGAACAACATTTTACAGGACACAAAAACACGACTTTTAATTTGTAACAGAATAAAATAAAAAACCCATTGTGGCAGATAAATATTTCAGGGGTCTATATCAGAATTAGATTTAGCCTATTGTTGTAAGTCAGGCAGAGGCAGTAGGTAAAAGATGTTTGGGAAAGTGCAAAAATAGTGACTCACACTTATTACTAATAATGTGATATAGATGTTGGAATGATACGTAAATTCATTGAAGTATGTTGGTCCAAATGGTATTTGGCATTAATCTCTCTTGTAATTTGACATGCCAGACAGTCTCTAGTTTTACAGACATACACACACAAACATCATCACTTTAGACAAGCAGACTGTCTCTAGTTAACGCATATAGGCCACCTTTTTACAGACATACAAACACAAACATCATCACTTTAGACATGCATATTGTATGCTGCACTGAGTGAGAGAGAAAACCTGCCATGGTAAATCACAGCACAGCAGTCAGTATTAGACGGACAGCAAAGTTTGTAAAGAAAATGAATGAATTAAAGGAAGAAAAGACATTATATTATATTGCACATCAAATATCAATATAATGTCCAGAACCATTTCAGTTCACACAATAATCATCTTTGGAAAGCGTGTTGCTATACCACTCATGTGTAAGTGTCAGGTTCATGATTGCTGCGTCCCCATTTTTTATTGGCGTGCATGAGGTGCAATAATCAAAGAGAATGCTGTTATGGTTAGTCAAACATGTTGATATTATATTTGTTTGTTTATCCTTATTATACTGGGTGCATGTGCATGAGACATATGTTATGTTTCAGGAGAAGGAAATTTATTAAGCATATAACACTAATATATATATATTTATTTATTTGACGCTGTGACAAAGGTTGTGTAAAAACTGATTGAAAATATTAAATTTGAATTTATTTTTATCTGTATAGGATTTTGCATTTAGCATCTATGTCAACATCTTAAACTAACTGTGAGTGAGGAAAGATATTTCGTCATGGCCCATGCTTCATACTTACATCCTTACATCAATTTTATTGTAAATTCTTGACATAATAATGATAATGATAATTAAATAATGATAATCTTTATTGTCCATTAATGGAAATTTTTATTTTGTTTACAATGCTCAGTTTATTATATAGGTGCATAGAAGACATTGAATTCATATTAAGTAAATTTATTAAATTCATATTATTACTCTTCTATATGCACATTGAATTCATATGAATTAGATTAATTAGACTTGCTAGTTGGCAACATTTTTACCAACTTTGTTTTTATATTTTATGGTTCAGTTATGGCTACATCTTCTAGTCTAAGTAGACTACCAACTGCAGTATATGTGCAACAAGCTGCCTTTTTTGTTTGAAAAGCGATGTCACTGAACCCTATCAAAATGAGTCGTTGGTCAAAGCCTTGTAATCTTCACCTGCAAGTATTCATGACGTTAAATCAACAACTTAGCTCTGATTCCTCTCAAATTGCAATTGAAGAAAGCTGATTAAACGTCTCTGGTCTACTTATCAATTACCCTGTAGGTTGTGGCTTATTTACGAAGATTTGATTTTGTGAAACAGATTTGCAGTCGTAACTCACCTTCTCTTCTCTTCGCGGCAGTGAAGTCTTAGCTGGATTCATTTGTGTAGCAAACATCAAAGTGATATCAGGCTTTAAACAAAATCACATTTGATTCGGAAGATAAAAAAATGGTACCAAGCCGTGCATTTATTCTGTCACGACAATCGTCATTATCATCGCTTTCATTAATATGTAAGAATTTCTTTTCTCTCTGACAATACATTTTATCAAATTTACACTTTCTTTAAGCAAATGTTAATGGTCTAACGTGTAAGAGTTTCAGCAACCTTTAGTCACAGTCTCATAATTTATTATAGATAATATTAGCCATTTTAGTCACCATTGGGAAGGGATTTTTACACTTGAGACATTAATGTCTGAATGGAAATATATAGTTTTTGATTATAATTATATTCAGTGAATAGAAATTTATACAATTTTTGACAAAAAATCTTTGTTGTGAACATTTTCACAAAAATTGTATTTTGAGATATCTGCGTGGGTAGTCTAGACCTGACTGGAAATGTCTGTGAGCTACATATTGCATGCACCGATTGTGTTAGCAATTACATGCTGAAATTGTTCTTGGAATGTTTTTTTAAAAGTATACACATTTTGCTTTTGTATTAATAAATTGCATATTATAATTATTTACTTTAAAGTAAGTCAAGCACTGTTGTTAGTCAGAGAACGTCCTTTTAAAAAATAATTATTTCTTTCTAGTTTACACTACATGGGATTTTACAGCATTGTGAGATTTGTATGTATATGAAAATACTCTTTCTAGAGTTGTGCAACCTTCATCATACACCTGTGAAGATAACGTGAGAATCATTGTTTGACTCTAGAATTGCCTATTAGTTTTTATGTACCTTACACAGGGGCCAGTAAATTCAAACGTTGATGATCTCATAAAGCGTGATTTCAAAAAAGCATAATTTTTAAAATTAACTTTTTTACTCTTTACTTTTGCATATTAGTGAGAACGTGGCCGTTACGACATGGTGGACCTACTTGCATTATACATTGAGTTAAGTAATGAGTATCAGAAGTAATTGTTATGTACACTGAATGAAATTGATGTACTACGCAATGTAAGATGTTGGCCTGTCAGATGGACCAATGAAATGGTTCTTTGATTATTGTACATAGATTCCCTGTTTGATGCTGGTGTTGAAACGTGTTGTCTTTGACAGTGTTGTGGTGGGTTGCTTGCGATTTATTGTCTTGTCTTATTCATATATTAACAAATTCACATGTTAAAAAAAAAAAATTCTGTTGATATTACAAATATTTCCATACTTTAATTTAATGTAGGATGGTTCAAAATGAAAAAAGGTTTGTTTGTGCAATGCAGTTCAAGAGGAGAAAAGATAAAGTGGGAAAGAATTCTGTAGTGGTGCCTGCATCGTTGGTTTGTCATCTGGGAAATGTATATTCTGGGCGCAGGTTCCATCACAATGGTTTTTCTTGTGTGTGGGTGGGGGGGGGGGGGGGGGGGGGGTTTGTGTTTTTATTTTTTTTTTCTAAAACCACCCGTTTACATTTTTCTTTTATCTACACCTGTGCATTGAAAATAAAAAAATAGAAAATGTGCATATATATATAATTGATTTTCAGTAAATCCACATTGGTAGTCCCATTGGGTAAGTCCATGCTATATATAACAGTTGAGTTATCTACTAGTTCCCTCTCAGCAAGGTACTGATGGGTTGCAACTAATACACAGTTGGCACTGTCTGTAGCGGTGACTATCTAATAATAATATTATTATGTCTGTGAGACATCAAAACTGTCTTTCTTGTGTTATTGTAATGTTTTGGGCAGCATTGGAAATTATTTATTTGTCCTACATTTCTTGTCTTGACTTCGCAATGCTGCTTTTTAATTTTTTCTTCTTTTTTTTCATTTTTTCTTTTCGCCTATAATTAATGAAATTAAACAGAGTTGAATGATATTTATTGATGTAATGTTAAATAAATATGACAACAGTGCCAATTGCCTCGGCAATAGTGGTGCTAAACGACTAACTCAAAAAACGGCGTCGGATATTGTATCATAAATTGTTTGAAAATTGTTGTTGCTGTACTTGTAATAATTCCTGTTTTGTTGTGTTTGATTATTGTATGCAAATCATGACAAAAGTTTCATTTGATTTGTAAATATTATGTTTTCGTTGTGTATGTGTGTGTGTGAATGTGTGTGTGTGTGTGGTTTGAATAAGTAAAAGTGAAAAAAATATTGAGTTGCGTTGGTAAATGAATGAATCCGAGTTATTGATCACCTGTTCGAGGTGAAACCGTTAAATTATTTCTTTATGTGTTTGTGAGTGTTTCTAGTTTCCAGTTTCATTATGAGAGGTCACACATAAACAAATTTTTATCATAATATCATTATGTTTGTTGTGAATTTTTTAATGAAACATTCTGTACTTTGTGCCATTGAGGCTGGAAATATGTGTTGGGCTGTTATAGAGTTGTGTTGTTGTGGCTGAGTGGTTGGGCTACTCGTCTCAAGATCGAGAGGTCACAAGATTGAATCCTGGCTGGAGCTTCTAATATTGATTCCTTGGGAAAGTCTCCTTACACTCGCTCGACTTGGGTGTGAATGAGTGCCCAGCTACAAGCAGAAAAAGAGGTTGTCATGATGAGCCTAATAGACTGCTCTGCTGTATGCTCCCCATCGGAATTGAGAATGATATTGAGTGACACAGCTTGCATGGATACAGACTATAAACTCATCTTTATCTTTAAAAGCAGGGGTGGCTTGGGGAGGGGGGGGGGAGAGATAGAGATACTTCAATACGAAGCATATATTTACAGGCTCTATATAGCAACAACAGAAAGTCGCCTGATCTAGAAGCTGAAAATGAGCTTGATCAGAACTTGCTTGTGGGTAGAGACCACTGTGCTATTGATTCATCAGTCTTGAGTCAAACTTTTGTAAGAAAATAGAATTCATTTGTTGTGAAGTTTTGGAATTGTTAGTGTTAGTCTGTAATTTTGTATTTGTCTCCAATGGTTTGAATCAAGTGGTGTTTTGTCAATGTTAAAAGTCATTCTGTTGAATGTGAACGTTATAATATGAAGGAAGGATGTAATATAAGAGAAGATTCGTTGAAGTTTGAAGACGCCATTGTTGTGAGATGTGAGTTTTATCACACAGAGCGTATACCACCATCTAATTTCTTACTGTGCAATAATGTTGATTCTGATACAATGATGATTATTGAATGTATAATAATGGTTAACTCACTTGCTACTGGGCTATATTTACATGCACAACCCCTCGATAAAATGGACTTTCAGAAAAAGTCTTTCATAAAATCACAGGCTCACCAGATCCTAAAGATACTCAGTAATTTTCCCACATTCTCGAATAAAATATGTGCTGCGTCAATTACAAAAAAAAAAAAAAAAAGAATCAATAACAATTTAATTATTAATTATTATCTTGAACGGCTAGCTTTCTTGTCACAAATTTAAAAAGAAAAAGGGTAAAATTTAATATGTCCAGAATAATTTTGTAAGGAATATCAGCTTCAATTTTTTTTAAAGTCTCTAACTAGTATTGTTCTGCTTGAATTGTTTCGATTTCTATGAAGAACTGTTTAAGTTTCAAATTCAATGCAGTAGATATTGCGTCAAAGTCTCCTGAATAATGTTTTGAAATAAACTTGTTGCTCTCTTGCATGTTTACATTCCATAGTTTTAGTTTTAGTATTGTTTTCCAAGGATTGTCACTTGGAAAGTTTCTACTAGTACTAGCTCCACGGTTACTTAAAGATTTTTGGCTCGATTTTGATAAATGAAGGGAAAAAATACTAGCTCTGTGAATGACTAGGCTTGCGTTAAGCACAGTTCACACACCACCTGTTGCGTGACAATACTGGTATCCTGTGGGCGGTGCAGCATCCGTAGCGAGTGAGATTATGTGATTTATTTTGTATTTGAAGACTAGAGAGCAAAAGTGATAAACCAGACTCTTCTTTGTTTCTGTTCATAGATTTGAAGAATGAGTGGATGCCTCTTTGAGCCATAAAAAGATATGAATTCTTCATTCTCTCTCTCTCTGTCTCTCTCTCTCTCTGTCTCTCTCTCTCTCTGTCTCTCTCTCTCTCTTTCTCTGTCTGTCTCTTTATCTCTCTCCCCTACTCCACACACACACACCTGGAATGTACTTGTTTGAATGTTATGAAACAGACGTGTTTGTACATCACTTATGCTCTCTGGTCTCCGTTTATATGATAATGCTTACAGTCAATACTATTGATACCTGACTCATACATGTATATCTATTATAATGTCAAATTTGTACATAAACATATTATATATATATCTATCATTGATGCATTCCTTTGCAATTTTGATTTATTGTGAATCTTGAAACTTCTTTGTTGATTGATTCAATCAATCAGTTCCTAATTTTATCAGAAATAATTTTCAGATAAGGTCCATAATCCGCATGTGCAGTTTGTTGTAACAGGGATAAATGATGGCAATGAATATTCATAAATATTGTCATAATATTACTATCATTACAAGTTAATGTAGCACACTTCCACAATCATTACTGTGCTCTTGGCGCTACGCAGCGCTTTAGATATTGCCGACAGGCCATGAGACACCATATTTTTTTCTGAACTCTCTTGGGAACATCAAACATGAGCTGCGTGTTAGATGTATCAGCGCAGACATTCAGACAATAAAATTATTGTTTGCTGCCTATAGCCCGGTACTCGTTTTCATCCGAGTTTAAGAATAACAATTGTTTTGAGAGAAATAATTTTTATTATAAAGTAAAGGTGCTCTGATTATGCCTTCATTCGGTGGTGTGAAAATGAGAAAATGGAATTAATTAAGATTTAAGAGTTAAGGTTGTATTTCAACAGACCATTTCAAAGACGTACTTGGTGGTATTATTAAGGTTATACTAGATTCACGTTTGCAAAATTTGGAGTTTGATTCCGTCAGCATAAGTAGAAGAATATTGTTTCTTTCCTTTCAGGTGTTGAAGAGGGCTGTCCTATATTTTAGAAATTTACATGATTATATATACATATATATAAAAGCAAAAACATAACTTATACATTGTCTTGTGTAAGTATAATAATAAACACATGCATACTGTGGCAATGAAAGGTTTTGTGTTAGTCTCATCTTGCATGTGTTGTACAGCCGTCCATACTGAATGTTTTTATCAGCCATGAATAGGACAAGATTGTTAGGTTTTCCCCAGCAACTTGGCCTTGCTTTTCGGGAAGTTCCGAAAACAAATCATGAGATTCCTTATTCACCATGAAAAACACGGGAAAATGGTATAGCTTCAAATAAAACAAGTAACAAAACAAATGACCGTTTCGGGTCTCCCCTTCGTCAGCAAACAAACGAACTACAAAAAACACATTTTTATTTGAAGCTATACCATTTTCCCGTGTTTTTCATATCTTCCATTTGGATTTTTAGCTTCTGGCAGCCCTCATTCCTCTTATTCACCATGGGAAAATTGTTTGTCATGGTCATTTTTACTCACAAAAGAACGACCTTGGGGAAATGGAAAACCCATCCAACGGTTTTGACCTATTCGAATGAATGAAATTTATATCAACAATGCAGTAAAGGCCAGCAGTGGCAAAAAAAAATTATAAAGGCTTATCCATTAATGTCATGCATACATTTTAGATACATGTTCACCAGAGGTGCTCATTTGTATTGACTTCAAATATTGATTTTCTGCATATCTTGCTTTCTTTATCAAGTTCCTTTCTACCTTTCGATGTAAGTTTAAGTGTGGACGAACTTTCACCTTTGATCTCTTTCCAGTCTTCCTCTTTGCACCCAAATACCTACACCCCTTTTTTTATATCACCTCTGATATTGTTTCCATGTCCCAGAGATCGGTCTAATAATATGAGTCTAAAGTACTGTGGCAAACAACTTTCCAATGGCGAATAAGGAATCTCATGATTTTTGTTTTGGTACTTACTTCCCGAATGTCAAGGTCGTCAAGTTGGCTGGGGAAGATCTTATGACGATCTTGTCCTCTTGATGCCCTCACCCCTTCAGTATTTTCAGACAGGCGACAATTACTTAGAAAAGGGTACCTACACCCAGCCTTTTGTGAAGGCATTCAATGATGTGTTTGTTATGCTTGAGACATAATTGGTGGTTGGTGGTGTAATGGTTAAGTCACTCACCTTTGGTTCAATTGAAATGTCGCGGGTTCGAATTCCACGACCAGGAAGCACTGGATTTTTTCGCAGGAGGACCTCGATCCCCCTTTGCGGCGCTGCACTGTGGCTCATGCCTGGGATATTCCAGTCTACCCTCGGAATAGACCCGAAAGACAATTTTCCCCTTGGGATGAATAAAGGGAATTTATTTTTATTATTTGTTATTATTATTATGGATTTCCACGTGCACGACAATCAGGCAAAATAGGGTGTGTAAGTCTTTCCCAAGGATTCAAAATCGGTAGCTTCAGCAAGGATTCGACAACTCGCTGTCCTTGGCTGGATTCAAACCCAGTACCATTTGTATAAGTGGTGATACACTTATCCACACGACGCGATCGCAGTTTATCTAAATCTCTACCTAAACACGAAACAGAACAACAATTTAAACAAAAAAACAAAACTCAATGTAGTAATGTTGAAAAAATAAAGTCAGACTTTATTATTATTATTATGCATGTTAACATTAAATCAACACTATAATATCATCAATAAATCAGGAATGACTTTAAGAAACTGACATAAAGTCAAATATAAATATCAAGTTAAAAATATATTTTTAATAGTACCTTTGAAGTTAAGTAAAAAATAAATAAGCTCTTGTAGGCTACTTCTATCTACAGAAGCAACTTGCTGCATCATTAAAAAATCTCCTAAAAAATTAGTTTAAAATAGTAAACATAGATTAGACCAAAATGTATGTTATAAATTATAAATAACTGGTTAACAAATTAGTTGGGGAAAAAAAGTGTGGTGAGGCTGCTGGAAGCCAGGTAAGAGGTAAAAAAAAGCGGTGTTTAGTACATTATGGCTTCTGCACATAACAATATACGTACCATGTACGTCAATTATTGGACATTGTCATACATAGAAGCTTGTTGTACCTGTTATTATAACTATTTTTTACCTTTTACCTGGCTTCCAGCAGCCTCACCATGTTACCGTCATTGAGAAAGGGGAAACCCGAAACGTTTGTTCACTGTTTATTGTTATCTGCAGAAGCCGTAATATACTATACACCGCTTTAAAAAATTCAGATTTGGACAATTCTATATCTATTGCTAGTACACTAGGACTAAGAGTCGATCATATTGTTTGGTGGGAGTTATCTCTTATGTATTGAATTTAAAAAAAAATTTAAACAAAATTATTTTTTATTTTTCTTCCACTTCCATTCAGATAGAAGTAAAATATGGGCACATATTTAAATTTAAACTAAGATTTTGATTCAGAAAAAGAATGAATTATTTCATCCAATGGGCTAGCTTGAAATGATCTTTAGTCACCATTCATTCTGTGCGCGCAAAACAAATTACAGACATTTGAGCCGTGCAAAGATTGTAGAGAAATGAAGGATCACAGCAAAAACGAATTCATTGTTAGTAGATTGCGAAGTTATTTAGTAAATACCCCCCAAAAAAAGATATTTAAGATTTTCTAATCATTGTCCTTGTTTGTAGCCGATTCGAAATGGGAGAAAAAATATATGAGCATGAGACGTACACTATATTGCACCAAAGTGGTGGTGATTTAACATCCAGTATCATCCCCCCCAAAAAAAATCAATAGAAATTCAATGCAATGGATCTATAAGTATAAGATATTTTCATTTATTCATCAGGATATTTCAGAGAAAGACCCCAAATCAAGAAAACAAATTTGATGTTATCAATATCAACAGAAGATAATAAAAATCACACTTGTTCTAATATCAACTTCATGGAAGCGGATTCTTGAAAGTTATATTATAGATTAATTTACAATAATCTATTCTTAAAATTATGCATGCATAATATTATGTGGAGAGCTACATATAAAACATATTCAAGTATTACATGGGATAATAATAGTAACAAATAATTTTGACTTTCGGGACTTTTTACTTATAACAGTTAGTTTAGTGGCAATGACTTTTGTTATCACCGTTTTGGAGTGTTAGTTACTGATATCGAATAACGGTGGTGGTAGGGTAATAATGTTACTACAGGCAATAAACAAGAATAGATAACAGATTTTTGTAAAACAGGGGGATCAAACCCATGCCTGTCACGCCAACAACGCCTTGCCGAGAGAGATATGGGATCCATCCCCTGTCCGTTTGACAAAAATATTTTTTTCTATTCTTGTTTATGATGCATAAGCCTTACACCGAAAGGAACAAAAGGTAAATTGATCAAGAAAGAAAGAAGTTTATTGCCTCTCACTGGTACTGTAACATTGTCCTATCATCATTACTATCCAGTGCCCGCTCTCTATCCATTTAACATACAAGTTTTTTCTTCCACACATATCATTCTGTCATATGCACGTTCACCCCTTTACATGTGCTCATATGTGATAATTTTGATTCGTTCATTCTTACTTTAATGACACATTTGTATTATTTACTTTTTGATAGCTTCTTTTTATTCACGTCTGTACAAAGAATTTCCCCACTGGGATAAAATAAAGTATTATCTTATTATCTTATCTTATTTATCTAGTATTAACATCTGATATCATAAACAGTCTGTACAGAAGTGAGGTACTACTAGTACTAGGTATGCAAAAACACTCAAGCTGTCCTGAGAAATATAATAACATTATTATGGGTTAGAGATCATGCTATTTCGTGTATATTACGTGTGTGCAAACAGTCCACACACATACACACACGCAAATAAAAATTCAGGTACGCAACGTAACCTGAGACATATATAATGGAATTATTTATAGACTCCACCCCAAACAGTATCTAACAATCAACACGTGAAGGAATTCTTTCTGATCCTCTCCCATTTGTGCTTATACCGCAGTGCAGTGCCACCTCAAACAGTATCTAACAATCAACACATGAGGGAATTCTTTCTGATCCTCTCCCATTTGTGCAGTGCAGGGCCACCTCTATAGAACACAGAATCAAGAATTGAAGACAAGCGGGAGATCAACCCACTGTCCACACGAGGGAATTATGCGTATAATAAGTATAAAACATTCACAACATCGCTTCACAAATAAACTATGGATCAGGCTTGCCTCTAAAACAAAGTCGATCTCATTACTGATGTAATCTTGCATGGAAAACTCAAAATGCATTGAGACCTTGAATAGGTGTTAGAAATATCTGCACTTTGAGTTTCCGTGTTGTCTGTTTCTAAAGAAACAAATTCAGAGTGAAGACAAGCGTTCAAGATAGCTTTTCGAACTTACTGCGCTAGAGTGTACTCTCATATATATATATATTTACCTATTTTCAAAGCAACTAATGAAATATATGTAGGTAAAAAGATCATTTTATCTTCCACTTCTATCATTATGTAAAAATACTACTAACAATAATAAAAACATTTGCACACTTCGGCTGAGATCATAATATTGTGATTTTTTTCTCTCTGCCTTTATTTATTTGCTTCCTTCATTAACTGTGCATTGGGTCGCACTTCACTTCTACCCCATACATTCATAGAGAATTACTATTTACTACCACCAAGGAGATAAAATGCTGAGAAGGAGAAAGCAACATAAGTTCCTGACATTCATTCTCTGACTCAATAATTCCTTTAAATCTATGCTGTTTCCGCCTTCATTTTCCTTCTTCTCTCTCCTCATCCCAATTTGTTCTCATATTTTTCCACTTTCTTTTCTTTTTCTTTGCCTTGCTCGTCTTCCTTTTTGTTTCTTTTCTACTACTCCGGGGGGGGGGGGGGGGGGGGGGGGGGGGGGGGGGGGGGGG
>JARFNW010140624.1:0-10392 GCA_031763155.1 Dirona albolineata | reverse complement strand
GAGAGAGAGAGAGAGAGAGAGAGAGAGAGAGAGAGAGAGAGAGAGAGAGAGAGAGAGAGAGAGAGAGAGAGAGACCATTAACATTTACATTCGTTATATATTCATTATGCCCATTTTCTTGGGCAGCACCTGCGAACACCAGCGAGCAAAGGTTTTTAGTTTGGAGTGCTGAGTACTTGACATAGTTTCCCTCTTAGTTATATCTTTCTAAACCGTATAGTGATGCCGCGTTCACGTAGATGGCTCAGAACACACTTCACCCGTCACTGTCAAGTGTCAAGTTCTGCCCTTGATCAATCTCATGCTAAAGCACCGCCCATCCCACACCCCCCCCCCCACCGTCCGCGACACATCCACGCACTCCCAACACAAGGAGTTTTCATAGCATGTTCGTATGATAAAGGGGAAACCCGAAACGTTAATTTAATGTAATTTGTCTCCTATTGAAGCCTTCTTTATACACCACTATTGCTTACTTTTACTGGCTTCCAGCAGCCTCTCCACGTTACTTTTGATTACCCAACACAATGGGAACGTCTTGTCATTTTTTTCCTTCTATTTTTAGGATAATATCAATATTATATGTTTGTCTCTCAGGCTATACATCATCCTCTTTTTTTTTCTCCATTTCCTCTGAACAGAAATGCTGTTACAAGGTGTCATTGGCCATTGCCGATTTGTATGATCGGGAAAAGAAAGCATCCTTCATCAATGAAGGTTTATACAATGCAAGGATTTTGAAGTGAGTGTGTTTATACGCTTCCGTCGCTGACTACTTTACACCGCTGCCTGCAGGCAGAAGAATGTCAGAAATTAAGACCAGAACAAATAGATACAGATCTACATTTGTCCCCTCGGCTATCCGATTGCTTAATAGTAACAGTGAAACCCATTGAAGCGATTTAAGAATCACCCATTATTCCCCTCTTTATGTTTTTGCCACTCTCTCCCACTTTTGCCTTTACTTTCATATTCCCCAAAGGAGCATAGTCAACTGATTTGGTAGATTGCGTGCGAGTGTACTTGTGAAATAGGTTGTGTGCATAAATAAAGAGAGTGTGTGAGAGAGAGAGAGAGAGAGAGAGAGAGAGAGAGAGAGAGAGAGAGAATAACTCAGTGGCCTATCGTATTGAAGAATTTTTATTTATTTTTTTTCTTATTAGATCTGGGTGTTGTCTGAGAACAAGATTGCCTTCAGCAACTCCCTGAAGATGAAGATGTCTGTGATCCTTGGGGTCAGCCAGATGTTCTTTGGAATCGGTCTCAGCCTCATCAACCACAGGTTAGTACATACAGGGTCCGTACGCAAGTCTTAAAGTCTTGAAAAAGTCTTGAATTTTGATCCTGGAAAGGTGTATTAACCCTGTACATACATTAGTATTCATGACGATGACCTGCTGAAGCTATAATAATAATAATGACAATGATGATGATTATATTTTTATAATTAAAACATTTTGTAATAAATATCAGCTTACATGCTTCGTTCGGTATGAAAGAGAATCGTGGATGTATTTTTTTACAGATTTATTAATTAATTTATAATGAATATATCTGTAGACTATACACTTAGTGTGAAAATACATTTGAGTATTTTAAAATTTATCTTTTTTTTTCTTCATCACCTCTTGCGTGTGTGTATGTGTTTGTTTGTGTGTTTGTCTGTGTGTGTGTGTGTGTGTGTGTACAGATACTTCAAGAGGCCCCTGAACATCATCTTCGAGTTCATCCCCATGGTCATCTTCCTGTTCTGCATGTTCGGCTACCTCATCATCCTCATCTTCCACAAGTGGTTCCACTACGACTCATCCATGTCAAACAGGGCCCCCAGTCTCCTCATCGGTGGGTATCAGTGTGGTGGTGGTGGTGATGGTGATGGTTGGTGGTGGTGATGATGTTGGTGGTGGTGGTGGTGGTGATGATGGTGGTAGTGATAATGGTGGTGGTGGTGATGATGGTCGTGGTGGTGCTGATGGTGGTGGTGATGATAATGGTGGTGGTGATGATGATGATGGTGGTGCTGCTGATGGTGGTGGTGATGATGATAATAATAATAATGACCATAATATTAAATGAAAACCGTTTGCTTGGGTTTTCAAGTTCCCAGAGGTAGATTGTGAGTAAAAAGTACCGTGACGAGAAACAACAATTTTCTTACGACCCTGTCCTCTTGTTTTTCCTCCGTCTACTACAGGGCTGATCAACATGTTCCTGTTCCAGTACGGAAAGGACCCTCTCATCTTCAGTGGACAGGTAAGACTCAGGACAAAGTAAAAGTCTTTTGGAGACTTGAGGCCCATACTAACGTGATCTGACAAAACGCCTTACTCGATTTTGACGCGAACATTTTTTATTTGTGATTTTAATCAAGAGTCTTCCAAGCTCTATCTTTTGATATAAAAATGATGTTGATAGCATGAACCAATTTTGAATTACATCGATTTAATGTTTTGAAGAACGCCTTATGAGTTAGCGAGTTACCGACAAAACGCCTTAGGAAAACGTTAGAGACGTTCACTGACTCAACAGGCTTAGTCTGTTACCGACAAAACGCCTTAGGAACGCCTTAGAAGAGCTTTTCGCTTAGTTTTGCTCACAATATAATCTGACAGAACACCTTAGAACATATTGCTGCAAGGTGTTTTGTCAGTAACTGCCTGGTGAACTAGATCCGCAATTTCCATTCTAAGGCATTCCTAAGCGTGCTATTTCCATTCTAAGGCGTTCCTAAGCGTGCTATTTCCTTTCTAAGGCGTTCCTAAGGAGTTTTGTCGGTACACTGTGGAGATTAGTCGACGTCCTAAGGTGTTTTGTCGATTCACAACGTTTCCGAAAATCGAGCTCAGAGATCTAACAAAACACCTTACTCCTTCTAATTTCTTTATTTCTACAAATTTACGATCGAAACGCTATGAGAAGTCAAATGGGAACATATTCTAGCCATTCATACACAAAAAAGTGAAATATAACATGTCATTGTTAACATATTGATCTTTTTCAGCTCTAAGGCATTTTGTCAGATCACGTTAGCATAAAGCCAGAGCTTATCCGTAGCGTTAAGCGGACAGAGTGACAATACGTCCCCCTTTGGGATCGGACGCTGGTCCATTGCAGATTACTTTCCCAGCTGCAAGCTTGTACACATTTTTACGCCTGGGTAGAGTGAGGCAGTTTGAATAAAGTTTCTTTCCCAAGAAAAACATCAAAGTGACTAGAGTCAGACCACAGAAAAAGCATTTACCATAAGCGGAGATAGATGAATTTTTATGGCCCAACTTTCGTACGCGGAGATAGATGAATTTTTATGGCCCAACTTTCGTACGCGGAGATAGATGAATTTTTATGGCACAACTTTCGTACCACATAGTATCACTAAAGAAATAAAACAAAATGACGGTGAGCACTATTTAACACTACTGTGTCTGCCAGTTGGATTTAGTCTTGTCTTGGCCACTTTCACCGAGGCAAACGGGCTCTTATTGTCGGTCGATGATTCTGTGTCATTTTTTAAAAGTCTGTTCTGGGGACAGGCAGGAGTGGAATGGGTTTGACTCCATTGAGAGAGGTTTTTTTGGGACTTTTTAAAATATTTTTTTATGGACATGACGTGATTGTTAATGGGGAGCTGGTGGCGCAGTGGTTATGTCTCTTGCCTTTGGGTCGAGAGGTCGCAGGTTCAAATCCCGAAGGAAGCACTGGTATTTTTCTCAAGACCTCAATCCCACTTTGTGGCGCTGCACTGCGGCTACGTCTGGGTTATTCCGGTCTAACCTTGGAATAGACCCTAAAGACAAATTTCCCCCTGGGATGAATAAAGGGAATTTATTTCATTTTATTTTATTAATTCTATGTATTAGGGGCAAGCTATGATTTTAATGTTACTAGTCTATCTTTGGTCTTGCTGATGTCTTCAGATATGTTTTTTCATTGCCTTTTCCACCCATGTATTATCATAGTCTATATTTTTCACCTGATTGCAGCAAGGGCTTCAAGGCTTTCTGGTGGTGTTGGCGCTGCTTTGCGTGCCGTGGATGATGCTGGGGAAACCCTTCTATCTCCGGCACCAACGCAAGTACGGACAGGTAAGAACGGGAGGAGGGGAGGGCAGATGGAGAGTTAGTGCTTGTGTGCGTTTTTTTTGGTTTGACTTTTTCGCTGTTTGGTGAGCGAAGCAATGTTTAATGTGGCGTGTGATGGATAAATGGAAGGTTTTAGTTTGAGGAAAATTAAAGGAGGATACAGGGGGGGGGGGGGGGGGTGTTCACATGTTGGACAATACCTCCATAGTTTTCTCAGTCATCTGGTTTCTGTATTGATTTTGAACATTTGGGTTTTTCGGTTTTCGAAATACGGAATTTGAGGAATATTTCAAATGAAATCATCGTTAATGGAAAGGGGAATGAATGGTGAAGTAATTTTGCTATGTCTGTCAGTTAATGATGGAGGAAACAAACCCCATTGAAAAGGGTTTTGGGGTGACGTGTGCTGCATTCATTGCAACAGCTGACTGATTATTAAACAGCTAGTCTGAGGAATCAGTGACACAATTGGAGAAAGGTTTAGAATTGAAAATGGATACGTGTACAAGAAGGAAAGGAAGGAATTGGTGACTTGGGGTGGTGCCCTGTCGCAATCGAGGGACTCAAAATTCAACATATATCTATATACATGTGTGTTAAATGAAAGGATTAGGGTTAGGTTTAGATGAATGGGAGTTGCACTGTGTTATGTCTATGGTTACATTCACATTGAAATGTTGATTGTTGTGGTTGATATATTGGTTGATATGTTGACTGTTGTGGTTGATATGTTGACTGTTGTGGTTGATATGTTGACTGTTGTGGTTGATATGTTGATTGTTGTGGTTGATATACTGTTTGTTGTGATAAATGTTGTATGTAATTAATAATGAATGTTAAGTGTTGTAACTATAATATCATATATATATATGAAGGGTGCCAGGGGAGAACCAGTGATGTCACATTTTGAACAACCTGAAAAATAAACTTTGAGGACTTACTGGGTTGAAAAGAAAGCACTTTCCCACAGTGTCTTTTGTTTTAAAGCAACAACAAAAAAAAGTGTTCAATTGCCTTTGTAAAAATAGTTATTGCAGCCACTTGACAGCTCAAATAAATGAAATGTGAGAAAATGAAAATTATCTGGTCAAATGAAATTGGACATGACATGTTTTCTCCTTGCACCCTTCATATATGTATTGAAACCCCCACTGTTTAAACATTCAATATATGTTATTACTCTATTACTTGTAGTCATTTTTATTATTTGTGTTTATTATTATTGTGATTGTTGTCTCAATTCATTCCTTTTCATTTTAAAAGATATATTTTATTTCTATGTTTGTATTTAGTATCAACCCATGTATGTTATCTCTATGAAAATCCCCCCTTTGTTATTGGAATAGAAAAAACAACCTTTCTTCCCCTTTTTCCCTGTCAGTCTTGATACTTGATAATAATAATCATATTGTTTTGTGACCAGTTGACCATTCCAGTGCTTTGTCATGACCTCAATTGCTGGATAACCATGGATAGTTATGGGGAGGGTGGAAGAGAGAGAGAGAGTGTGTGAGAGAGGATAGAGTGTTGAAGGCAAATATATTTGATGTTTGTTTCTTATTGCCCAAGGGTTGTTTGTATTCAGCCCGAACCGTCTACTCAGCCATCTGCTTCGCGTATTGGAACTAACTAATATATGAAATAATTCTCAATCATGGCCGTTGTTTTACTTCTCGTTCTAGACAGACAAAAATCACTTGGCGGGAAAGTGTGTGTGTGCACTATATCATATATATTGCACCTTGATGATTATAGGCGGTGGGCTCATCACCTGCTTGTCTTTAATTTCTGATGCAGAGTCTTTCTAGCCATGTGTAAGGTGATGAGTGGTGTTAGACCTCCTCGTCATTTGGATTTACTTTCATTTACACTCTTCATAGCTTGACACATGGCTGGCTCCTACACTGCTTTCTGTGGTATAAAGGGGACTCGATAAACAAACAAACGTTGATGATTGTGTCTATTTGATATCAGTTTAGCAGGATCGGGGAAAGACTGAAACCCAATCAATGTAATGAAATGGGCTTGGGATTGGAAATGTTGGTTGGTTGCTGTGGGCCAGGTCAGAGGATTTTCAAATTGTCCTTTACAAAAAAAAAAAAGAATTTGCCTTCGCCTTATACGACGGTTTCCGAATCCATGTCCCCGTTAAGTAATGGAGGTCGTTGCATCGAAATGGTCTGGTCAATTATGGAACGGAATATATTATTATGTGTTTTTAATATTCTCTGTGGTTTGTTTGTTTTGTTTTGTTGTTTTTTTCTTCTCAATTCCCCTTTTTTATATAATCTCCTAGTTGAATGGGCTCTTTTTCCACCCCCTCCCTATCCCCTCCCCTCCTCCCCTATCCCCTCCCCTTTCCTTACTAACCCTCTCCTACTGATGATATCATCAACTATGAAAGGATAAAACAGGAAGAGAAGTAGAAGGAAAATTATATGAAAGATTTGCGTCATTGTTGTTAGTTATAGCCGGTCAATAGATAGAACGTGGCACAGAATCAAAGCAATTTGAGGCTACTTGACTCAAGATGGAGAAGTCCTGAGTTTGAATCCTAGCTGAAACTACCAATTTTGAATCCTTGGGAAAGGAAATTGAAAAGTCATATTTTTTTCATTACTCGACTCAGGTGGGAATGAGTGCCTAGCTATAGACAGAGAAAGATATTGTCAGAATGTCATGTTAGTGATGATGAGCCTTACAGTCTGCCCTACTGTATGCTCCCCTTGGGAGTTGAGAAGGATAAGATATTGAAATATATATTATGTAAAGTCCCTGAGCCTGTACTTGCACGGGGATGTACGACGACTATAAACCCATCTGCCATCTATATCTTTATGATGACGCATCCCTTCTAAAAAATGTACTGCGTCAGTTTTCGTTGTTTAGGTCAAATTAAAAATCTTGAGTCTTGAATGAAGTGAATAGTATAGTAGAGGCTGAAGTGTAAAAGACAGTGATGATTAATGTTCCACTGGTCTGCCTTGGAATAGGATATGAAATTCAATACGATATGATACGATGCAATATGATATGATACGACGTGGTACTGGTTTTATTCTTTCATAGTATTTTTTTCATTTATAGCTAGACCTACCTTTTCTACTTTTCATTTTCTTCCTTGCTGATGATGGAACGTCTGCTGTCTCTAGCATGGTTGTTGTGTGTAGCGTGTAGTCATCGACCCATCCCCTTTTTGCATTCTTGCAACACGTACTAAAACTACCTGGGAACACGCTGAACCGCCCACGCACATGCGTCGTCATAACACAGTACACACACACACACACACACCACTTGTTTTTATTTCCTACTTGATTCATATTATTACATTCTATTATATAATAACATGATGATTCATCCCCTATTTATTTATTTTGCCCTACTCTCTACTGTTATGTCTCTCATTCTTTTCATGATTACTCTTGCTCACCCTTATTCGACAACGATAATGTTTAGAGAGGGGGGGAGAGAGAGAGAGAGAGAGAGAGAGAGAGAGAGAGAGAGAGTGAGTGAGGGAGAGAGGGAGAGAGAGGGAGGGAGGGGGTGGGGGGTGAGAGAGAGAGAGGTGGATGTAAAAGTGGGTTATAAAATAGAAGTAGTTGCCACATATATGCCTGTGTTCTACAAAGGTGAATACACAATATGGCAGATATGATCTCATCTCTAAGGAGACAGTGGTACAAGGAGAAACAAAATTGGTTTTATTATAATTTTCCTCTGAAAAAATAATAATAATGATATGAAATACAAGTTGATAAATCATTTCAACGATTAAAGTAAAGCAAAAAATTTATATATATATAATATGGGATGAAGAGGCCAAAACGAGGCCACCTTTTATCTTTTCGATTCAGACGCTTACAACTTTAAAGAAAAAATTATTGAAAAATAAATTAATTAATAATTTGACAGAAGTGTGTCTAAGGTCACGAATTTCTCGAATTTCTTCACCTCAACGCAATCTCTCTATCTCCCTCTCTATCTCTGCCTCCCTCTCCCTGACCTCTTCCTCCCTCCCCCCCCCCTCTCTCTCTCTCTCTGTGTCCTTCTGCCCCTCCCAATATCCTTCAACTCCCTTTCTCTTGCCCCGACCCCAATGTCCGTTTCCATGAGTCCACCCCCAACCCCTCCCACCCCACCCCAAGCCATTAACGTATTAAGTTTCAGTCCACCCCTTCTTGTATCCATCCACCATCCACCACCCACCAATCCGATCCACCATCCGTCTTTCAGAGAAACGTGGTCTACTCCAGGTTAAACACGGACACTACTTCGGATGACGATGAGGTTATGATTATATCCAACAGATCCCCTAGTTCCCGTAGAAACCCTGGGTCCAACAACAGCATGGCTATGGAGGTGATGGGCCTAGAAAACGTACAAACATCTATTTTCCTCTTCTCTCCACCTCGCCTCTCTCATCCGCTGGCCTGCCTTTGCCTCTGCCTCGTCTGGCTCAAAGTCAGACTCAACTCCACTCCTTTCCTCTTCTCTCCTCTTCTCTCCACCTCCCTCATCCCCTAGCCTGCCTTTGCCTTGTCTGGCTCAAAGTCAGACTCAACTCCACTCCTTTCCTCTTCTCTCTCCACCTCTCTCATCCGCTGGCCTACCTTTGTCTCTGCCTTGTCTGGCTCAAAGTCAGACTCAACTCCACTCCTTTCCTCTTCTCTCGACCTCCCTCATCCCCTGGCCTACCTTTGCCTCTGCCTCGTCTGGCTCAAAGTCAGACTCAACTCAACTCCTTACCTCTTCTCTCCTCTCCTCTTCTCTCGACCTCCCTCATCCCCTGGCCTACCTTTGCCTCTGCCTTGTCTGGCTCAAAGTCAGACTCAACTCAACTCCTTACCTCTTCTCTCCTCTTCTCTCGACCTCCCTCATCCCCTGGCCTACCCTTGCCTCTGCCTCGTCTGGCTCAAAGTCAGACTCAACTCCTCTCCTTACCTCTTCTCTCCTCTTCTCTCGATCTCCCTCATCCCCTAGCCTACCTTTGCCTTTGCCTCGTCTGGCTCAAAGTCAGACTCAACTCCACTCTCCCTCATCCCCTAGCCTACCTTTGCCTTTGCCTCGTCTGGCTTAAAGTCAGACTCAACTCCACTCCTTTCCTCTTCTCTCGACCTCTCTCATCCACTGGCCTACCTTTATCTTTGCCTCGCTTGGCTCAAACTCAAAACTCAACCTCAACTCCTTTCCTCTCCTCTCATAAACCGACGTCTTTATCTGCCGACGTCTTATCTACCCCACCCGCTTCCAAACCCTATTTGTTTGTTTTACTTGAACATGTCAATAATTTGACTGTATATGATATAGTATGGGCTAGGCAGTGGATCTAACTGGGAAAGAATCTCTGACTCTGAATCAGATGATAGAAATCAGTCATAAAGGATGTATTGTATTTAAAGGAAATGTATAAAGAAGAGAAACAAAGAAAATGTAGAAATGTAGAGGCCCTGAGTTTGAATCCTGGCATTGCTAGAGGTTCGTCGGTGATAGGGGGTACTTAGGGAAAGACTCTTTACACGATTTTCCCTCACTTGACTCAGGTGGAGGAAGTTGTTTTTGTCACAATGCTAGTATGATGTGCCTAACAGGCTGCTCTACTCTATGGAGTTGAGAAGTTGGCGTTGAATGACACGGACCCCCTTAGGTAATAAATTAGATACATTCTGTGAGCCTGTGCTTGCAAAGGGGATGGAGGACTCGGACTATTTAAACCTACCCCTGACTCTTATCTTCACTATCTTGTCTGTTGATCTTTGTCTTCTTTTATAAAATAATATATAATATATATAGGTTTTATATTTTTACAATTTTGAATCCTTGGCCCACCTGACCATCACCCCCCCATTCCACCCACCCTCCTTTTTTGTTTTGTTTCTATTAAATTCTTGCACACATATAATATATAATATATTTTATATTTCATTCCATGCTCACACACGCTAAAACTAACCCTCGCTGTCTTGAAATCATCTCCTGTTACTGCCAATAAATTCTAAATACCCTTTGCGTTTTTTTTCTACCGTTGCAATATGATTAAATTGTGCCTAAGGATGGATATTTGCATTTTGCTGTTCTGCTCCCCGCCCCTTTTAATATGAAATCCTTAGTTACTAAACAATATATTAATTATTATGACATGAGATAAGATAAGATAAAATTAACTTAATTTATCCTTTTCTAGATAATTGGTTTTGGACATTGAACACAAGTCAGAATCATTTATAATGAAGAAACAATATCAGAGGTGATAGAAAAGAGGGGGGTGTAGGTATTTGGATGCAAAGAGGAAGACTCTGGATAGAGATCAATG
>JARFNW010140613.1:0-10393 GCA_031763155.1 Dirona albolineata | reverse complement strand
AGATTAGCAATTTTTTGTGAGCTTGCCTACCCTTCTGGTTCGTTGGAACCGAGGTTGGGTCTGAGATTAGTTCGTTGAATAAAATATATTTTACCTAAGTCAATGAAGGAAAAAAACCGGGAATTTTTCTCTGTTCGCTGAATGCAAGGTGTTAGTTGAGTCAGAGATCGTTGAGTCTGAGTTCTACTGTATTAGTGTTTTGAGATACGAGCACCTATTTGTGTGCATATATTTCACAAAAGCTCTATGAGATTACTGATCAAATAAGATAATATCTAAATTGAGAATCCAGACATGGATATTATTTTATCCACTAAATGATTGTACTTTGATATTGAATTATGTGGGAGCAAACAAAGTCCATCGTACAGTTGAAAAACTTTAACTCTATTTTATCCTGGAGGTGCCGACACACATTACGCCGATGTCGCTGTTGGGAACAAGCTATAATTAAAACTAATGACTCCAATGTCCATTACACCTTTATTATTATTATTATTAATCATCATATCTTTTCCAAATGTTGAATTCCTACAGTAAATATTAAGTGCTTGTTGGATATGCCATTTATAATATCCTTTGTAGGGGGAGGCAATTGCGAAAAAAATGGGAAAATATGTGGAAGAAACCCAAAATTTTATCATGATTTTGTTTTATTTTTAATTTGTTAATGTTATTATTCATTAACAACATTAACAATGTTCAACTTCCAAAGGCTCGATGTCTAGATTATAGGTAATAGTTGCCACCCTGTGATTAAAAACACTAATGCAAGGGTTTAGCGGTTAAGCAAATTTTACAGAATTTTCCTGAGTCGGACTGGGATCTTGTTAAAGTTAAAGATGTATATTTGTGATGGAAAAAAATTCCACCACTTGCAGATCTGCACCAGACTCGTTGGCTGAGACTACTATATTTGCTGCTTGCTTTTTTTTTTGTCTATTCAAGGCGTGGTTGACATTCAAGAAGGAGAAGTGAAAGACCAGACACTGACTGTAGAGACAACTGAGATTGGCCGGACTTCTTTCAATAAACCCCCTGCAGTGAAAAAGGTTGGTGTCTTGTATAATTCGACTTATAACCCAAATTATAGATGCAGTAGAACTTGAATCCAACTAACTCGGACTGAAAGAACACCTTGCATTCAGCGAACAGAGAAAGATTCCCGGTTTTTTCCTTCATTGACTGAGGTAAAATATCTTATATCGAACCAACTAATATCAGACCCACCCTCAGTTCCAACGGGCCAAGAGCATAATAGGCTACAGAGAGAAAATTATGAACAGAGGGGGGAGGAGTGGCAGCCGACGAACGGCTACGCATGGACGCGTGGGAGAACATGATATGAGATCAAAGAGACAAAGCTGCGGATGTGGGAGTGGGTAGGAAGAGTAAAGAGTAGTGTATAGATCTATTTCGTTCACTGAAGCACATTGCTCTAGTGAAAACATTACCGGCGAATCACATTTTTTACTGTGTGTACTGACATGACATCTTCAAGTCCAGTCACTGGCCTTGGCTCCAACGAACCTTGCATCCAACAAACTATTAAAACTGACCGAGCTAGTTCGTTGAGTCCGAGTTCTACTGTATTACCCAACATTGGATTTTGAAAATAATTAAAACATTGGCCTAAGAATACGTAGGGGCCCAAGAACTATAACTATAGAGTAGCAGTGGTCCAAGCCTTGCGGTTGAATCGAAACTATCGGAGCATCAAGCAAGTAACTTAATTTAAGCAAAAATGATATCATTTTGAAAGTTTTTATTTTTAGATTTTAATTTTATTGGGTTAGCAACAAAAGAAACAATCCTTTCACACATTCACAACTTTCTTCATTGAAAAAAACCAACTTTGTCGTCTCGCTGCTTATTCTGTTTTTGAAACGAAGCCAGATTGCCAACGTTCATCGTTTATAGGACAAATATCTTTATTATGAGCATAACTTAATATTATTTTGAAAGGAAATCAAATTTATTATTTCTGCATTTCCATTTAATTATCTCCTGCATATAGTGCCTGTCTCCATTTTGGTGTGATATGAAAAAGTGAGGGGAAAAAGCAGAGATTAGAAATGACAATTATTGTTATTATTATTAATTGTTACTATCATTATTATTGTTATTATTATTAAATTTAAATGTTTTGTTCTTCATGTTACAGCTCGAACAAGCAGCAAAATCAAGGAAGGTCATAGACAGAGAACCACCACCATTGATAGCTTTACCTCCGGTGGGTAAGCCTGTCTCTGTTTCTTCATCTCAGCAAGCCAGTACAAGGGATCCCCGTTTGAACAGAGATCCAAGACTTAACAGAGACCCTAGAATCAAAAAGGAAGCTGTTGCTCAAGAACGAGATAAAGATGACACTAGTGGGATAAATAGAAGTACAGAATCCAAGGATGCAGTGCGAAGCTCATCTTCAGACAGTAAGATAAGTGGTGAATTATCAAACTCAAAGCGATTGGACCTTGTCTCATTGTTAAATTCATTCAAAGATGTTGCTGCAAAAGTTGTTGAAGTACAGTCAAAGAAAAAATCACCTCAATCATCACCGTCGACTAAGTCACTCTCTCAGAGTTCTTTAAAGAAGTCAAATGTGCCTCAGGTTTCTAAAGTTTCACCATTAAAAGAAACATGTAAACCTAAAGATTCTTTGAAGTTGAAAGCAAAGGTTAAACCTAAAGTGCCATCACCTAAAGCATCTAACAATGAGGATAAAAAACCGGTTGTTAAATCAGCTTTGAAAGAGAGTAAATATGAGAGCAAACCTACAAAGAAAAATACCAGCACAAGTGCCCAAAAAATTAAGCCAGCAACAATTGAGATGGAATCTACAAAGGTGGTTAAAAAAGAAATCAAAATCGAGACTCCAACCACTGCAAAGATTTTTAAAGCACCCTCAAAGCAAAACAAGGAGAAACAAACATTGGCAGAAGTGAAAGAAGTGTCAAAAACAGGTGAAGAAACATCAATTGTTGAAGAAGTGGCAACAACGTTAAAACAAAGCAAGGAAAGGGCATCTCTCAAGAGCGTGCAGAGATCAAAAAATCATGCTGATAGAAGTGACAAGGAACGGAAAAGTAATATAGAAACTGGTAGACTTAGTCCTCGTGTACACTTATATCGTTCCCCTCTGGAACGTAGAAGAGTATTTACATTAAGAGGTGTCAGAAATTCAAGAGGCAGGGTATTGGACAAACGTAGTAAGATGGATCCCGTTGTGCGTAGGACAGGTGGTGAGACCGACCAATTTGGAAGAACTCTCCGTAAAGATAAGTCTGAAGTGGTGAACAAAGACAGATCCCCAATTAATAGGAAAAGAAGTTATAATAGTGGTCCAAAATCACCCCACACGGAAGACAGCCATAAATTTGCTTCGAATACCTCTGATATTGCTAAACATAAACACAGTGACACAGAAATTCTTAATGAAGACATGGATATTGAGTCTTTGCCTGAATCTAAAATTGAAGAGGCTTCGTTAAATGAAAGGGTCATGGAAATGACATCCCCCATGCAATCAGCAGTTGATGTTGATATGAGAGTTGGAATGACATGTCCCCCAGAAACAACCACTATTGAAGAGATGAGGAAAGCTACTCTTCCCCTTGCGGATAAGGAAAGACCACCGCCATCAAAACATGCTATTCCAAAATCTTCAGAGCCTAGTAATCAGGAAGAGGCGCCTGTGGGGAAAAGACCAAAACTTAAGACAGCTGCACCTGATGGCGACATAAGGTAACAGTAACAGATTTTAGTCTTGTTTCTCATATTATCACAAAGTTAATGAGGAATATTCTCCTTTTTTTTGTAAATGCTATTAAAAACCCACATGCAAATAATGCCTTAATTTTATGTTTTAAGAATTTGAAAAGAATTTAATTTATTTCCTTATTGAGATGATTAAAATGACATCACTATGGTTGATGTATCATTGTATTGTAACAGGTAAGGTGAGTATTGTAGTTTAAGTAAGCAGCTCTAAATTTAGAGGAGTGTAAGCTTGAATTATACCCATAGGCCTACCTAAGGGTTAGAGTTGGAGACAGACAAGGTTGCAATGACTCGAAAGCTCAGAGGAGGCATGGAATCTTGTATTTTGTGAAATATTTTATGAATGAACAACCTTAGTTAAATGCTCATGGGTTTTGAAATTTAACTTGCTATAGCTAGATTAAGATTGATCTTGCACTTTTTAAGAGTGTGAAATGGGATTGTAGTGTAGTTACGAAACTATCTGGGAGTGTTTTTGTTGATTTTTGGGATTTTATTGTATTTTACATCCTGACATGTTTGTTTTGTTTTTTGCCTAACAGCCAGTTATTTGGAGCTGAGGATGTGGACTATCGTAATATAAGCAAGACACCTACGAATATGAACCCACCACCTGTGCCTGCTCCGGCATTACTATCACCTCCCGTCAAAAACAATGCGCAGAGGGGTTGGAGCCTGTTCAAAGAGGAGCACCCTTATGACTTTGCACAGGAAACAGAACGAAAACGTCTTCGAGACGCTCAAATGCAGGATGTGCAAGATGAAGATTTGAGGCAATCTCCTGCTCAATCAAGGTTGATGCGGCCAAATGTACGTTGTTGCTTATTTGTTGAACTTTGTCATCATTACATGTATTTAACATTTATATTCTGTCACTGTCACGTCTATCACGGTTTCATCAAGGTCCATGAACTGTTTTTATTTCCATGAAGTGACCCATTTTCTGTCTAAAGGGTTTTCAGAGAGATGCCAACCTGTGTATGCAAAAGCACATAATTTTTACTCATTTTGATGTTCAATGCAAAATGCCATATGTAATTTTTTTTTTTTTTTTAATGGCTGTCACAACTGCGTGTGTTTGGTATTTCCAGGCGTTCCGATCATATGTTCATCATTTTTTTATATGGAATGGAACCACTTTTGTAAAAGTGAATCACTTATTTTACTTCATAGTACGTTTTTTGTGGCATGTTGGGATGTTGCATTGTGAAAGCTATTTGTTTTCCATGAATCACACATTACAATCACGAGGAATAACGTGCAGACAATTTCATCAGCGGTTGGGGTTTGGACTGGACACGTCCAAAATTTATTTGATCAAGATTGATTTTGTTAGCTTTCACTTTCAGGTAGGGATCTTTTCAATTTTTAGGGAGGCAGAGTGCTTGAGATGTCAACTTGCGTTTGCCTGCATGTACATAGGTTTGAGTCCCTTGTTATTTGCGGCATTTTACATGACCTAAGTACTGCATTTAAAGTTAGCCCATGCCTAATGTTTGAAGAAAGTTAATGCAGTTCACTTTTCATGTTGGCAGTTCAATAAATGATCTTACTTCAGGGTTAATGGTTGTTTTTGATTATTAAAAAAAACAAACATTGTGTATCTTTATTCTCAGGAGTCAAGATCTATAGAGAGTAGAGATATGATTTTGCAACGAGCTGAGATGGAATTGAAGGAAGGCAGGATGACTAAGAAAGATCACCAGGAATTACTCCGTCAAGTTGGACAAGTTTACAACAGAGTAGGGGCCAAAACGAGAGATGAGCAGGGACCAAATATCATTATGAAAGACCCTCGAATTAGAGGTAGTCGAGATAGTCGTTCTTTTGGTGAAGAAGACATGGATATAAACAGCGAAAATCAAAGGGAAAGAATGCAAAATTTTGAAATCAATGACATTGAAGATAAAGACTCACATCAAAATGAAGATAGAAATTACGCATCTGAACCTGGAAGACAAGCAGCAAGAAATGCTGAAGAAAGATCTCCAATTTATCAGGATAGAGATCAGGAAAATCCAAGAGGATTTAGAAATGAAGAGGGTGAATCCAGAAGATCGAGGAGAGAAAATCATAGGCGTGAATTCGAAAGAAATAGAAGGGACCATGATGAACGGCCAAGAGATTTTGACGATGAAATGAGGTCAAGAGAAGAGAGATTTCAAGATAGACATTATGGACGAGAATTTGGATCAAGGAGAATTAATCATGATGATGACCGTAGAAATCGCTATGGTAAACATAGATATATGGAGCGTGGTTATGATCACAGGAATAGAGATAGTGAAGGTTATAGTTCTCAGAGGAAAAGAAGGCGAGAATCACCTCCAGACAATCGTTCCCCAAGAGATAGAGATCCTATGTACCCGGAACCAGCTACCCAAGGACATCGAGGGCAACATGAAGAAGGTCCTAGAGTAATGTATAATCCACCTCATGAAAGGATGTTACAAAGGCCAACGGTTGAACAAGAGAGCCCCTCAAGAGATATGCCTTCAATGAGGAGAGAAAGTGGTTCCTTTGAAGAAACAGATATAGATTTGCGGAAGAGTGGTTTTCCTAGTTCTACTTCAGTGGGTAACTTTGAAGCAGAGACATCCGATGTTGGACCAAGTGGTAACCCTATTCAGGCTATGACAGAAGGTGCTCAAGAGGGTTCATTAGCAGGAGACGGACATCTTGGGGAACAAGATCCTGACATAAAAAATGTCCCAAGAATTCCAGGACCTGTACCAGCTGGCCCAGGCTTCATGCAAGGAGGCCCACAGCCAGATAATATAATGCCACCTAGGGGTCCTGTCCCTGTCAGGCCCGGATTGGTTGGTCCCGCCAAAGAGAAGCCAACAATAATCTCTGATCCCCTCGATGATCCTCGCTGGTCTGCCATGAAAGGATTGCTTGATTCTGATGGCACAGAGGAAGTTGTTTTAGACGACAAGCCATTTGAATTGCGAATGGGCACTGCACGTAAATTACGCATGTACAATCAGGTGTTCGAAGTTGGTGTAGATTTAAAGGAGAGGGGAATATATGTCAATGGACAGCTGCTCTACAAGTTGGGTGAGCCAATAAAGGAAGTGAACATCAATGGAAGACTTGTTCGACTATATTACCATGGCCTGCCAAAGCCAGTTTGGCTGGATGGACAGTATCACGAAATGCGTATTGATGCTCCCCCTAGAAATGTTCTCATTGATGGAGGTCAGAGGGGCTTTCAAATTGATGGAAGGGACCTGATGTTGTTGGTGGACCGTATGGAAAAGGGTCCTTATGGTGGACCACCAAGGAAAATTCTTATTGGTGGAGCAGAACATGACATCAGTTTCCAATTTCCACCTCGGCGCATTTTAATCGATGGTAAGCCATGTGAGCTTAAGCTTGATAGCAAAATTCCTTTTGTAATTTTAGAAGGCAAACCCCATGGCATTCGTTTTGATGGTGAACCTAGGACACTATTCATCAATGATCAGCCATTTACTATCCCACTTGACAGAGCAGAGAAAATCAGAATAGGAGCGAGGCCAACATATGTAGCTTTTGGTGGTCCAGCCCATGAGATAATTATAGATGGCAAATGGTTTGAGGTCAAGTTTGACAACACCCCAAAAGATATTCATCTTGGTAATCGTCATTTTCAGATTCGCATTCCCGGGCCTCTACCACGTGTTAAAATTCTTGATCAGCTGCTAATGAATTTTGATGTTTCTCGTCTTATGGTTGCAAATACTACTGAGGTGCAAAGGGAAATGCCGACATCTGGTTTACAGCAGCCTGTAAATCCAGTTATACAGCCACATAGACCTGGTCAAATGCCTACAATGAATGTTGGACAAAATCCTATGGTTCCAAGACCTATAAATTCAAATCAGGTTGAAATGCAAGGACAAGTGCAACCACCCTTGTCTGAAATAAACCCGATGCAAACAGCTCCAAACCAGGCCCAAGTTACTCCTCAAATGCAAATGCAGAATCTCCCAGTTCTACCTCAGGGCATACCTAACATTCCTCCCCGACCAAGTATGATGCAGCAGCCTGCAAGTTTCATTCGTCCGGGCATGATGGGGCCACAGATACAAGGCAACCCTGTGATTCAACCAATGGGCATGAGACGACCTCTACCAAATTTGATGGCCTTGCAGCAAAATCCTCAAATGATGTCAAAGCAACCAGTCAATGTCATTGCCCAGGGATTGCTTAACCGTAAGTTTCTTCTTTGTTACATTAGTCTAGTGTACCTTAACATAACTACAACCTGTGCATCCGTGAATATGGAAATATTTGTGGATACTTTTTTAATTCATTGGGATGGTGAGGTCAACATATATGAGTTGCCACTGTATAAGTTGAATTTTACTATTCTCTTCTTTCTTTCTTCCCCCCCCCCCCCCCCCCTCTTATGTGGTGATGTGGGGGGGGGGGGTCATTTGCTTCATCCCTCAATAAATTAAAATTGTTTGCATTTCCAGAAGTGGCCAACAGTATGCTTCGCCCTCAAATGCCTGGCATCCCGAATATTGCAGCATCTATAAGGGCTCTTTCAGCTCAAACAAGATTGATACGGCCGCATCATAATCTTGGTGATATGCAGTCTGCAGTCATGGCGACAGGAATGCAAGGCTCAGTTATGAATCAACATGTGAGAAAGTTGCAATTTTATTTTTCATTTTATTATTATATTATTATATTAATGATGGTCGGTGCTGATGTTTCAGACAATTTTTTATTATTTTACTTTTATCAATTTTGTCATCGATTTTCAAAATGCCCCCTGGAATTGTTAGTGTCAGGATTTACATGCTCATACAATGGACTTCTTATTTGAGAAGGATGAATTGATTGATCTTCTGTACTGTGAGGCATTGTGATTCTTTTCTATACCAAGTAGGGATGGCGAATGGCTTTGATCCCATGGCCAACTTATCTGCTTTGACATTACATTATATGCTCTTACACATCTCCAACATTGAATGAAAAATGTTTCTAACTGCTTCACATCTGCATGATTGACTCCTGTTTGCAATATTATTGTTATAGAAATATTGATTTTGAATCAGGATGATTACACGGAACACAAATGCTTTGACTTGTAGCTAATTATATAATAATAAATGGGCACTCATGCCGTACAAATTGAGTACCTATAATTGAGTAGGTCTGATTTGATTGTTCCAGCTGTTGGGGTTGGGTTTTTTTTAACATATGATTATGATTCAGTTATATTTGTCATACAAAAAATGTTAAATCTTAATTACACCTTCCCAATTTTTTCTGTCAGTTATTAATTTATTCATTTTAGAAAGATTTAATTGAAATTTATTGATAAAGATACATTTATTCTTTTGTTTAAAGCAGAATATGGCCCCAGGTATGATGTCATCTGCAAGCAACTCTGGTCCAAGTCCCATGTCTTCAGGTATCGCGGGCAGTGCACAGGGCTCTATCAAACTTGAGCCTAAACCTCAAATTTCGATTCCTGCCATGTCTTTATCAGGTAACGTAATAGGTCCCATACCTCCGTATTCATGGTTTAGGATTATTTGGTTTTAAAATACAGACTGAAGTTTAGTTAATTCTCATCTTACACCTTTGATTGTTCGTTGTATTTTTAAAATATTGTTGAATATTATGTGCTTTTTTTGTTTTGTTTTCTTCATCGACCTTATAAAGTTTTTGCTTGAAACCTTTCAATAAGCTAGGTCAGTACTCTGGGTGATTAGCTAATTGGCTTTACTATGATCCATTTTTTAATAGGTTGTAATGGACTGTTATAGAATGTCATATTCTTGTATTTACATGCTGGCCACCCAGTTATTTGAAGTTTAAACTTGAGACTGTAGCATTCTTCTTAACATTTCTTTGCAGTCTGACAGGATAACCTCAGGCTTGTCTGGTCAAAATCAATCATTGGTTTAAATTTTTCAGCTTTTCTTGTGCTTTACTTGGAATTTTGAGGCCGTTGGTTTTAATTGTGCCTGGTGGATGAAATGTTTTTTATGGACCATTCAGTTTCTTGCATTGAAAACAAAATTTTCCCGTCAATACAGGTATGTTATCATCAGTGACATCTCAAAGTACCTCAAGTATTTCAACTACCAGCTCTAATTCATCCAAGCCTTCTGCTGGTTTGGACATCAATTCCTTGCTGAGCAATCTAATTAAAGTTGGTCTTATAAAGGAACAGAAACCTGATGCTGCACCTTCTGCTTCAGAGTCAAATTCTGAGGACAAGAAACCAACTCCACTGCCTGTTTTAAAAACAGGAAAATATTCAAAGGTATGGTTCTTTTCGTATATTCTGTCAGTTTATTATAAGATTTAAAATTCTGTCGGTTTATTATAAGATATAAGCTCAATTTAATATATCAGATTAGTTCAAAATGTAATAAGTACTTATTATAATTTATTCATTGTGAAGTCACTATAAGTTTGTTTGTTTTTTTCTAATTGCACAGTCAATTTAAATTCCACCCGTGCTAAAAAGCAGTATGCTTTTATCAGTCTTTTGAAGTTATTTTACATAGCATTGTGTCCTTTTCTTTCAGAATGATCACATGCCAGATTTCAGAGAATTTGATCCAGTCGCATTGAAAGTGTGAGTACATCATATATATATATA
>JARFNW010140602.1:0-10394 GCA_031763155.1 Dirona albolineata | reverse complement strand
AATTCAATCAGCAAAATTAATACAATATATAATATACATATACCCAATGATTTTTTTTTTACCCTAATTGAATATAATATATTTAAAAAGAATAAAAAATAATAATAAATAAATAAGTAATAATAATAATAATAATAATAATAATAATAATAATAATAATAATAATAATAATAATAATAATAATAAAAAAAGACAATTTCAAGATACTAAAGGTTGACAAATAGTGGAAAAACTAGAAAAAAATAATAATAACAAAGTGGACAACAAACAAGCTACAAAGTGTAGTCACCCTGCTCTCCGTTGGATGAGATATTCGATAGGGGCAGGAAGAGTGTGCCCACTGTGTCGTCATCCGACAGCCGATCCCTGGATATACACAACACATACACAACAGGCATCAATGGGGGGTGGAGACATGAAGGGGAAGGGGGGGGGGGAGAGGGGAGGGTAAAAGCCACAGTGGTAGTAGTAGCAGTATAAAAAATAAAATCAGTTTAATTTCTCAATGAGGAGCTGAAGCCATGTGTGTTGAGACATACAGTGAGTGATCAAACAATATATATAAATATATAGTATTAGTGTCAGATAACTCCTGTCTGATTACCAAAACTATATATATTTCATATTAATATTCTTTAACCACTGCATTATGTCTCATACAGGTTTAGTAGGTGAAATGAGAGAGGGAAATTATAGCAAAATAAAAGCAGACCATTAATAAATATGAGAGCATTTTGTCTCCTCACAATCTTATGGCCCTGCTTTTACTTCCTAGAAAAATAGAATAAGTTGGTGTTAGGTCAAAAAGAGAGAATTTCAGTGTTGAAAGTTTCAGTTTTCCAGCTTCAAGCAGTTATTTTGACTACTTTACAATTCTTTTTAGGTTGTTTTCCTCTTTACATTGCTCACATGATTCCGTACAAAATTATGGATCACAGAATGATTATATTTGCTGTCAAACTGAAACTTGACAAAAGATATATGTCAGAAGATCAACATGTTGTTAGAAGATGTAGGCTTTAGTTTGAGCAGAATGTTTTATTTTTCAAACCAGATGTTTGAAAAATGAGCGGATAAAAACAAATGGAACATTATAAGAAAAGTTAATTCGTCACTTATAAAATCTGGTGTGTGTCGCTCTCTGACACAGAAATTAATCAAATTTTGAAAAGCTAAAAGAAAATGTGAGATCAGACAGCAGTACTGACCTCATTTACTTGCGTCAGCACACATTTCTATAAGCGGAATTCGAACTTAAGTGACCGTAAAGGTGTACAATTTACAAGTAGACAAAGAAAGAAAAATAAGACATCTCCTTGTTGATTACGACGAACAATGTCTCATTACTTGTTCATAATCAAAAATTATGACTATCATCATTAAGTTTGGATCAAAAGAAATATCACTTCCTTACACAATAACTCTTGGCTTGAAAAACTATATTCAGAATGAAACTTTATTCTTAAGTACTGTATGTACAGCAATGCAGGAAAAGAAACAGAGAAATGAAAAGGAATAGGAGAAAAATCACACTGACTACACAATATTTATATACATATATATCTATCAAATGATATAGTTGACACTGATGGGTATTACGTTGTGAGAGTGATTTAAAGAAATGTGAAAACTTTTTTCTTACAATGTTTATATTGGTGCAGGTTAACATTGTGCTATTTGATATCACATAATATATATCATACGGTTATATGTCAGTGACTCATGGTAGTTGATGTGGTGTTTGTTACATAAAGTGAAAACAATTTGTTTTCAAGTTGCTGAAGTTTAATATTAAGGCAAAATTAAACTTCATGGAATACACAAAATATAAAATATATATTGGATGAAAAAATGCAACACAGAGAAGAATATAAAATATGCAAGTTCAGCGAAAGTTTCTATCAATGCTCTAAACTAGATTTGTTTTCAGCCAAAAGGGGAAAAATATTGTTGCTAACAAATGAACTACAGTTATCAAAGTTATTTTTAAAAGCACAAATACAGTAATGCCGTAGGTCACACTTGAAAAAAACTTTCAAAAATGATGAGTCAAAATTTTCCTTCTAATAATTCAAATTCAACTAGTAAAAGATCATTTCTATAAATGATAGCAAGGAGACATGTCGATAAAGCAGTTTGTTACAAGGTCAGACTTGAGGAGAGAGAGAAAGAGAAATCCTGCAGTCGTCACACCTTTTCACACAAACAGGACTGAGCTACAAAAGAGGCAGCATCTCAGAAAGTTGAGAGTGGAAAACATCAAGTGTTTAGTACCGTATTAGGTTAAGAGGATATATATGGAGCATCATCACCCAGAAATCATTCCTTTAAAAATGTCTTCAGATTTCATATTAATTTCTTTTCTTAACTCAATTCTTTCTTTAAATCT
Organism: Dirona albolineata; assembly: GCA_031763155.1. Classification (NCBI taxonomy): domain Eukaryota; kingdom Metazoa; phylum Mollusca; class Gastropoda; order Nudibranchia; family Dironidae; genus Dirona; species Dirona albolineata. The sequence continues at coordinate 8,005 of JARFNW010140602.1, read as the reverse complement.
ATCACCATATCATGTTTAAACAGGTTAATTTCATATGAAAATTATATTGAAACACAAGTACTTTATGGTCAAATTGTTAAGTTATAAACGTTATTCATCCTTACAGTTTTTTTCTTTATAATTACTTCTGATAGTTCCTTCCCCGCCAATCCTAACCTCTTCCCAGGATTCTATACTGAGTGATGATGGCATTGAGTGTATGAAAGCTGAGAGCAGCGAGATAGGTAAAACCGCTGGGCTATGGATAATGAAGGAGGAACAAACCATCTTCCCCAAGGGAGGATACATCAGGAATGGAGAGAAATCCTGTGCTGATTGTGTCGTCCTGGTTCAGACGATCCCTATAGGCAAATCGTACAGCATCAATATTTATACCACGGTAGTAAATCAGACAAACAAACTGTGTACCAATGACCTCTGGATTCGTTCATTGACACCATCGAAGACGGATGGAGAGTATTACTGATGATACTAGATTTAACTCGCTGGTAAACGTGATGGAAATGAAAATCATTATCACATTATACTCTTACCCATTTATCGACTACAAAGACCCTGGAAATCTAACTGGAGCTGAATAATCAGAAAATATATTGTGGTGGGCAAATTAATGATATTGGAAGATGGCAATGTAGCATTATAATTTACTGATGAGGTTTCATGAGAAATGAAAAGCGTAAGTCGGATCATCTTACCAAATGACCAAAACTTCATCTTTCCTTCATGTTTCTACTATTCATAGCACTGTTTTGTAGATGGGTGGAATTTGTGTCTTTTGATATATTTTACATCAACTTTAGGAGGTGCAAATGATGCAAAGTCTGAGAGCCTGTGCCTGGACTTTACAAACCCATTTTAAAACCAGTGTTTCTATATTTCTTACCTAATTACATCGGTGTAGGATCTATACATAAAGGGATAGAATGAATCCCAGCCTGATGCAAGTAAATCATCAATAATACCAAAGCACATTTGTAACTAAATCAGGTATACCGCCAACATATGAAAGATATGAACTGAATTTGATCCATTCAGGATTTATTGAAAATCTGCACTTTGTACAAATGGATGTAGACCATCAAATTAAAAAGATTAGAAATTTTACTTCATGTGGCCACTCTTAAATGGTCTTGTATTAGCAATGTTTGTGCAATATGGTTGCAACTATTTCTGAAATTTTTGACTGGATTAAAAATCAAACAAAAAAATATAAATACAATAAAAACCAATGGATTATCTGCCAAGTACAAATGAACAGTTTCTAGGCAGAAACTACAAACTCAAAATTAAGATTTTAATTTTTGTGTATAACTTAACATCACTTATGCAACAATAATAAGCTAATTTTTCATAAATATTCACATTCTTGGATGTCAATAATTCTATTCAGAAATTGAATCAGGTATACACCGAAAGCTACAATAGGTATTGATATATACAGGAAGAAAGGGAGAGTGGAATTAGCTGTTTTATTTAGGAAAGAATAGACTACCGATATATTGAAAAGTTGTCACCACAATACACCAATAAAGCTCATATTTAAGAAAAGGAAACGACAGAAAATGTTAAAAGGTTTTGATCCAGAATAGCTCCCTAGCCACAGGTAAGAAAATTCTTCACACGTGTGTATATATATATATATCTTCATCCAGTAGTGGCCAAAAGATGTCAAATCATTATTCTTCTATGCTCTGATGATCTTCTTTTCCAAACTTGTATTGTGAGTGATCCATTGAAAAATCAAACTCAAATTGATGTCAGTTGTACATAGATTACGTCAATAACCAATACCACGAACAACTGCATCCACCCACAAGCCCATACGTCCCTATCTAACTGTGGCCCATTAAACAATATAACTAAATAGCACTTCATAACACTGAGGAGAGCAACTATGAGCAATGAAAAACCACAGCATAACTGGCCAAAGTATCACAGCAAAATAAAACATTATAATTACAAAATAAAACATTTAAACACAATTAAATCACAAACAAAAAGGATTTCTAATGAGGACTACATGGGATGTGAAGTTCAGCTGTAATGTAAATGTGTAAATTTTCACCAAAACTGGGAATTATTTGAGGAGGGAATTTTGTTTTCAAAAGGGGGGAAGTGTAAGTTTATCAAATGGATTCTTCTTGGAAAATTGAAAAGTGATTTTATTTAATACGATTGCAATCAAAATTTTATTTTAAAAAAATAATTAAATAAATCAAAACAATCAAGTGTCTTATTGATTGTTCAAGACAAAAAGTGTTCGAGGTCATCAAGTCTGGGGTTTGTTGGGTTTTTTGGGTTTTTTTTGTTGATTTATTTTGGTTTCATTGTTGTTTTTTTAACCTTTTTTTTACGAAAAAAATGTACAAAAAAATATTTTGTGCCCTTGTATTCTGTGACAAAAGTTTAATTTGAAAGCCTAGGTCTTCCATGCAGATTTTTTTGTTATGATTGCGCACCATTTAATGATTTTTAGTTATGATTGCGCACCATTTAATGATTTTTAGTTATGATTGCGCACCATTTAATGATTTTTTGTTATGATTGCGCACCATTTAATGATTTTTTGTTATGATTGCGCACCATTTAATGATTTTTTGTTATGACTGCGCACCATTTAATGATTTTCTTGACATTTCAAACCAAACCAAGTTTAAGTTAAATTATTCATTCATTTTATTACATTATCTAAAACACTATCAAGAATTTACTCCAACTATCACTGAGTGTTTAAATTATGAATGATTTTAAAAAGCAAAACAATTCCTTACCAGTCCTTGATTTGAAGCTTTACTCTCTCACACATAGAGGGGAACTGAAAATGACGCAAAGTGTTTTCTTAAAAATACATTAAAAACCATAAACTTTACTCACTCTGTCTTGTTAAAATAATATAATAGGAGTATTTCTGACAAAATAATGAAAGACACCCATGGCATTCACAATAAAAATCCTAAACATTAAATATTGTCATGAAACTAGCAAAGGAAGTATTGCTCCAAAATTCTTAATTGTACCAAAAGTAAAACAAATACCACTATGATTGAGTGGGAGTATAGGAAGAGCACTTCCATCTTTAAAAACAGACTTTAAGGGCCTTAAAAAAACTTGAACAAATCTGTTTATATATATATATACACCTAGATACAGTCTGAGAAAATCAGACAAAAAAATGGTGAAGAAAGCGTCTTGTATCTGATTATGACGGTGTAGGAAGATAAACGTGTACACCCTACCTGCAGACCCAGTCTCAGTTCTTGATACCAGTCCGGGTGATCATTGCTGTACATGATCTTGGATTTGACCTGGGGTGAAGGGGAGAGAGGGATGAAAAGATATAATGATTTGCATCACGTAAGCCTCAGTTTTCAGTAGAATAAACTCTAGGAAAAGACATCAGCGGTTTCTTAAATACCAGAAAAGTTAGACATTGCACTTAATCTGTGCATAAGGCATGGGTTGGAGTCTGAATTTCGGCATTGCAGTGTTATCTTTGAGCAAGATGATTTACTTTGTCATAAAATCGGCCCAGGTGTAGCAATGGGTACCTTCATCTTCACGATTAATTGTTTAAAGTATAATTGTTATTGTAATGAAAAAATAATCCTTTTTCGCATTCTTGACATGACGAGGCAATAAATTTGATATACAAAACACCTCACCTCAAAGTGCACAATACTTAATCACACAGCAAAACCACTCACTCTTCTCCATTGTCTTCATTTTCTAACCATTGACTTAAGTGTTTGCTTCCTTGGTTTTGAAATGACTTACTTCTTTTCCTGCAAATCCAAAGATGAAGTATGGATCCACTAATTCTTTCTGCTCTTGTCCGGCCCCAAACAGCTTCTTCACACCTTCAAAGAATGCTGAGTCCACTGTTCAAACAAACCAAAACACAGAAGACTGAAACATTCATTCTAGTTATATATATTTGGATTGGTTAAAAAGTCATCTTCTCATAATTTTACCCAAGGAAATGTGGAATACTTTGATTACCACTTTAAATTCTGCACTGTATTAAATGCGATTAAGAAAAATTAGCTGCATTTTTACATAAACCTTTTTTTTAAATGGTGAAAAGTGATATTTATGCAAAACTTGTGATATATCGATTCAGTAAACTGTAAACTGTAATAGACTCGCTTTCTATATTTGGAATTTAGAAACATTGCAACCATTTGAGGAAGGAAAAAAAACCAGGAAGGAAGGAAGGAAGATTTGGATTTAAATGATGCTCCCATATCCAATATATTTGATCGAATTGAGTTAATAACCATAACAAGTAGACAAAACCATTATTCGTCTTTTTCCAGTATTTCTTTTTATAAACATTGCAAAAAACTTAACATGTTTCATATCAAAGTAAATTCAATTTCTTACTCCTTGGAATGTCCTCAGCACAGTAAATGCGAAGGGAGAAAGTGGCAGGTCTGAGCTGAACTCCAGCTGGTCTCAGCAAGTTACTGTGAACACGCAGATACAAAAAGAAGAATAAATAAACCCAAACTATTTTATTATGGTTATGGATCAATTAAGTTCTACATCAAAATCAAAGGACACAAGAAAATTAACCTATGTATATACCAAAATTATATTTTTTAAGGATTAGCATAGCTATATTGCTGTCATTACTCAAAAGTCGTTATATTGGTGAAGTTTTAAAATGACATAATTAACTCGAAATATCAATAAAAAAAACAACCCAACTCAACTTACGTTTCAATATCTTCATCTTCATCGTCCACTTTTGATGCCATGTTCTGAAAAGATTGACCAACATTATGAAGTAGGCCTACATCATATCTAACACTATCAACAACATGGGGGAAATGTTTACATCTATATCAATGTAAAGAAAAATGATCAATTTATCATTGCATACAAAATATTATAATACCATTGAGGCCTACCAACTCATTACACAATGCTCCTCCATTACAATGCCAATGCTACTCCATTACAATGCTCCTCGACACTTTCAAAAAGCGTGAAACTTTAATGCTTACAAAGAGACAAGGCATGTCTGGAAGCGAGAACCTATATCATATGATATATACAGGTTGTTTCAATAACTCCCCCCCCCCTCTCTTGGCCAGCCAGACTAAGAATTCAATAAAAAATAAAACAAATGAAATAGGTTTCAACAGTAATCATTGCCTGTCTGAAATCCCAAATGTCATCCATCTGATTTGGAAAGGAAAAGGGAGACTTACAGGCGACACGTCTCCAGGTCCCAACACACAGACGCTGACTTTGAGATATCCTTTGGCACCGGCTGCTGGGTCATCAGGGTCACTGAGGAGGACCCACTTGTTGACCAGGGCATGCTGCGGTTCATCGTAGATAAGTCCAACATCGCACTGAAGGGATAAATAAACGGTAACAATACTGATCATATGTGTAGATGACGTAGATATCTTAACGTTTGAGTCGAAATAATCTCAAAAATATTCCCCAATCATTGTCATTGTTTTGTTTTATCATGATTCTAGAGAGAAAGAAAAACACTTGGTGAGTAGTGGGTACTAAATTGCACCTACATAATGGCGATTTAATATTAGGTTATGTAAATGAAAGGCACATAAACTCAATGCAATGGGACTATTGATAATTACTGAAGTCGTTTCAGATTTGTATAACATTCTTAGAGTATTGTATAGTCAAATCATTAAGTTAATCATTTTATTACTACAAAAAAATAGTGAAATAAGGAAATATTCGCTTAATGTAAATATTTTTGCTTTAATAAATTATACAAATGTCAATGTCTTGCATAGACTGATGTCAGTATCAAACAAAAATTGAAGTAACGAGGTGACTCACTGTGAAAGATCCAATGAGAGCATCAGCTCTGAGTGTTCTGGCATTGTACACCTGAAACAAGTGGATTGCAAAAAACATAACATAACGTTTGGATTAAAAAATAGGCACCACAACCGAAATAACCGAAACTTACAAAAACAAAAATAACTTTACCACTTCAACAACGCTTATTGATTATTACTGAGTGAGGACATATACTGACAATATTTATAAAAAAACCAAACCCTTTATTCACCCCAGGGGGGAATTTGTCTTTCAGGTGTATTCCTAGGGTAGACCGGAATAATCCAGGCATCAGCCGCAGTGCAGTGCTGCAAAGTGGGATCAGGGTCTTGAGAAAATAGCCAGTGTTTCTACCGGGCAAAGGCGAGAGATTTAACCACTACGCCACAGCTTCTACTATTATATAGTAAGTAATAAAGGTGATCTGCTTCCCCTAAATTCCAGACAAATATAAAATTCCAAGCTTTGTGTTCGGCCAGTAGGGTGCCTGTTGGATCTTTTTGCTGGATGCAAGAACTGACTGGCGTTATTAGGCCTTAATGTCATTCACAATGACCAATATTGGTTATATATCAGAAATAGCGTTAATCCAACATGAGTTGAACTCTATCGTCATCATCTCCAATAAACTACTTTCTTTCAAGTCATACAAAGGAATTTAAAGTGATATTTACTTCACACACACACACACACACACACACACACACACACACACACAAACACACACGCCATATTTTTTATTTTAAAATCAGCAAAAAACCCAAAACAACAACAAAAACCAACAACAACAATGCATCAACACCAAGACCACCAACAGTAGCCACAACAACACAACAAACATAATATTTGACATCACAACAAACATAATATACGACAACACAACACATACAAAAACAACAACACGACACTCACGGAGAACTCGACGATTTCGTCGACCAGCTCGACTGGTGGCGTGTGGAAGTTGAAGAAGAACGACTCGTCCCACCAAGGGCTGGTGGTCGACTTCTTAATGCGGGTCTGCTTCAGCTGGTTCTGGATGGACACCCGACACACGGGCATCAGGTTGGAACCATTCAACTGGCGGGCCTGCACAACTTTCACACGGATCTGGAGAAGGAGGAGGAGAAAAAAGGATAGTGTATATTATAGTCTTTTATTAAAACAGACTTTTAATCAATTCTCCAATATGATACCCCCCCCCCCCCCCAAATCCAGGAAAGGTGAAGACATCATAAAATGAAAGAAAAAAAAACACCTTAAAAATATATATACCCTACATATATCGGGATGAGAGACGAAGGAAAATTCTGGTGTCCCTAAGCTTAAGTCTAAATCCAAAGTCGACATGTGCATATTCCAATCAAAACCACTTTTATAAAATGACGTATATTCTGAATATGAATCGTGCGTTGCCGATTCCAATAAATTGGCATAGATGCAGCAGCAGTCCTCTTTGGACACGATGGGGTCATTTCAAGTGCGTTTGGAAGTCATCGACGCTGGAAAATATATTGTGTACCATCAATGATAACCCAAAAATAATGAAAACTCTAATGTTCGTTCTTACTAGGCAACAGTCTTAATCTCCAGGTAAGTTTTAGAGATTCGATTTTTAAAATAAAATTGAGTGTCTTTTCGTTAGTGTAGAATGCGTTGTTCCGGGGTCACTGGGGACCGCGGGAAGGTGGTTTTTTGTTTGTGTTTGTTTTTCTTTTTCTTTTGTTTTGTTTTTGTTTTTTTGTTTTTATTTGGGGGTTTGGGGGGGGGGAGGGTGGTGGTTGCTGAACATGAAAAAGGTTAGACTTGGACAATGATGACGTGACATCATAATCAACTATTAGTATTCGACTAGTTAACTACCAGAAGGGTATTTTATAACGGTTTTTAGTGAGTACAGGTGGTGAAAGCGATATAATTTAACCCTATTCGACAAAATCAAAACTATCAAATATGTGGCAATAGAAACATTTATTGCTGCATAGGCATAAAAAAGTCTCGAGTCGATTAACAGCGTTGTTGGCAGCGACATGGGCTTCATAGTTAAATGGTTTAGTTTATGGTAGGCAATAAGCTAATTCGTGAACAATCACAATGTGGGAGGGGGGGGAGAGAGAGAGAGAGAGAGAGAGAGAGAGAGAGAGAGAGAGAGAGAGAGAAAGAGAGAGAGAGAGAGAGA
>JARFNW010140591.1:0-10395 GCA_031763155.1 Dirona albolineata | reverse complement strand
TCTGGGTTTGCACATCGATGCCTTCTACCTTGTACACTGTCCTCGGCCAGACCCAGAGTTGGTCCCTACACTGTTTAATTACGGTATTACAGGGAATAGATAACAAACAAACAAAAGAATAATATTTTTTAGAAATAGAATAGAAGCACATTTATTGGTATAGTACAGGGAGATAGCAGAATGACAGGATACTCTTCTTTTTGTATGCTATGGAGGATTATCTACAATGAACACTTGACATGACAAAGCACAGAGAAAAATAAGTAGGTTTGTGTATTTACCCCCGACTATCCGATCTTGTAGTGATGTCAACCATTTTCTTGATCTCTGGTGAGAGTGCCTGTCACTCATCTAAGGGAAATTTCATATATTTTCATGAATATAACAGTTTAAATGAAAAGCTGTATTATGTTTTTATTGTTGCATTTTCAGACACTTGCTGACTTGGTTTTTGATTTTGAAAAGTGCTACATGAAATGTAAGTTTCATGAGATTTCATTTAGTTTCATGATAGATCCATTTATATCCTACTATTTCGTATACAAAGATATAAACTTACAGGGTTTCTATTTGTCATCCTGTATCATATCAGTAAGATGGGTGTGTTGATATGTTTACAATGAAAACCGCTTATTCCAAAGCCTGACACAATTTTTTGACATAATTTCTATTGCTTTTATTATTTTTAATGTTGTCTAATAATGATAATGATAATCTGAAATATGGGTTAATCCAAAATTATTTCAACTATCTAAACATTTTGTGATGAATCGGTTCTGAATGTATTACTCTTACCTTCATATATTTTATCTCTCTGTCTTCAAACATGTTTTCACTACCTGTCACTAATATTAACTTCAAAATTCTTTTGAATTGAAAAATTATATTTCATAATGAATTTCTTGCCCCTCTCCTAGACTGGCACTGTGTAAAGAAAGTGAAAGTAGGATTGCCTGTAAATCATGACCAACATTCATATGAACTCATCAACTGGAAGGTTAAAAATAATTGATTAAATACCATATTTCATTGGTGTAACTGAGCTTTTGATGTTTGTTGAGAAATGATTTGTTATTTTTTATTGAAAAGTAAATTTCATGGTATGGAGGAGGAAGAGCAATGATTCATGTTTCTCAAGCCTGTCATGTGTGAGCATGTTTTGAATTTGTAATGTGGTCAATGTTGAAGAGGAAGAATTGAAAGATTATAATATATAATGTTAATGTTCATTTTGTCTTCAGATCATTTTCACTTGATTTCAGATAGAACAAAACTAGATATTAATGTGTTTACACAGTTACTACCATTGTACGCTAGACATCATATAAAATAGACAATCAAAATGTCACATTCCTGTGAGTCATCAAGTTCCCATATATTGCAGGCTCTGGCCGTCAACATGTGTAAATCATCAAAGAAAGAAATCTCCCGCGACTTGGAAATACATTCTCGAAAAATGAAAAGCCTGGTAAGACTTTGAGAATTTGAAATTGATTGAAACAATTTGTGTCGTGCAAATATGATTTTTACAAGAGCTATGTCATTAACAAAAATACTGGTGGAATCAGTGTGATCAGTCTATGTACATGACATGATGAAATGCTATGATCTGATCAAAACGTCTCAGTATTATTACTGAAGCCTAACTTTTTCAGAGAAGAAGGGAAATGACTAGGCCAAGGATGCAACAATGTGACCTTTTTGGTTTGAATATCCACCCCCTTCCTTCAGATAGTTATAGAAGTTGTATATCTAAATTAGTTTTTTTTGTATTTTGTATGAGAGTCATAAGCTATTATCTATATCCAGCCAGACAATCCATTACATCCACAGTGTACAGATTTGCTATTACAATCCACTCCGCTAACTCACAACTCATCAGGAATGGGAAAATGGTTGTGATGAACCAAATTTGCAATAAAGCTGTGAAAGTACTGAAAGAGAGGCATTGCCAGGTGTTGATGTGTTGTTAGTGCCTTTCTGGCAACTGAAAGATGATCTCTAAATTGTTTTTAATGTTTATAAATCCGATTAATTGTCAAGTCTAGGCCCAAGGAGTTACAATCAACCAAAGCGTGATGTCTGTTTTTGGTGAAATGAGTTGCGATTAAGCGGATTGGACTGTACCAAGGTTTCTATTGTAAATACTTGTCATTGTCATTGAAGTAATTTATTACATAGCATAAATAGCAAGAAAAGGGGAGAATTGTGTAAATTGGCCATCGTGAGCAAACGAGTCAACTAAATAGGATTAGTCAAACATATGTTGTAAGTATGATGGAAATACGTTTGTTTTTTTGGGCGAGATTGAAAATGAAAATTATTTATTTCAGGCTAAATCTTGGACATCTGGTCCATATGCATCTGTAAAGATGCTGGGTTCAATGGACACAATGAAGGAAAGCCATTCTATAGAGGAAGCAAGTCCTGTGCGGATGAGGAGATCGTAAGTTAAAAATATTATTTTTGCTGTACTATCTGATTGAACATGTTCAAGCCATGAGATTCTTCAAAGCAAAATATTTTTAGTTTCATCAGCTTGTGAAATTATGTCGTAACCTAGGGGTCCAGCTTATCCCGGCATATAAATGGCATTTCATTGTTAACACTGGTCTGCTTGATCTTCTTAGTAACTGAGGGAATAGGGGATATTTAAATGGTTTATTGAAGAGGCTGAGTAAGATAATGGACATAAGAACTTCTTTGACTGCTTTTTCAATTTGTCACAAAGCTCAGTGAAAGGTTCATGAATAGTGCTATATGCAATTTGTAATGGTATGTTCATCATAGCCATATCCATTGTGATGACACAATATGTTCGTTCTTCCTCTACACTTAAATTTAAATGAAAAAGCTATTCCACGCTGAATGATTTATGTTACCATTAGTAAACATTTCCATCAATGCAGCACTTGTTGATAGCTAGTGCTGGTTGTACCATGATAAACATGCAATGGAAAGCTAATTTTGCATAATTATTACTCTCCTTCCTTGAGCTGAAGATATTCCTCATGGTTGTTCTGATTTATAAAACAATTATCAGGTCAGGTCAATAATAAAATTAAGTTAGTCTATAAATTATAAGGTGTTTTTATTTTTCTAAGTGTACCGGGTAATCAAATACAGTGAACCCACTGATTGATGATAACTAATGATATGATACTCATATTAAGTTGTGTTTTTATCTTCCTGTGTCATCCAGGCAATCTGTACATAGTCCAAAGATGGTTTCCAAAAAGGACTCCAATGGAGATGACGTCTACCAGGTTCGAATTTGATGAGGTCTTATGAGTAGCCTACTTACTGCCGACATCTTCATGACAGAGTTATATCCTTCTTGATGACTGCAAATATAGCAGGTTAGCAAGTCAGCTATGGCAACCCTCCTGTATTTTGAGCTCAGAAGCATATTTATTTCACACCCATCTTTAATGTCTCTTGAAAATGAGTTGCTAACCCGTGAAATATTATGATTGTATATTGATTTAATTATGACATGTTTTGTCTGGACTAAATATAAATATAATAAATGAGTATAGGTCACTGTAATGTAAGATACCGTAATACACAAAAATATTTTGTTTTCACACTTACACTTACAAACCTTTGAAGAGTTGCTACATGATTGTGCTGCAACTCTTAAAATATTGAAGACAAGTACGACTGCACAATGGATAAGACCACTTCAAGTCAATTTGTAGTAAAACCAATATTTGCGCACATTCTACAGAAACAAATTTCACAATGCACTTAAACTGCTTAATTTGAAAACTAATGAAATTAAAAATGAGTTTTTCTTGTCTCAGAATTTTTATTTCTAATCATGGCTCAAATGAAATGGGGTGTACAATTTGTATTGACTGTAAATATTATAAATATAAAGAGATTGAACAAAGCAACATTGATTTCATTTAAACTGACTACGTACATCACTCATTGAACTAAATAAAAGTTTGTAAATATGACCATCTAATGACCACTATTCCAAAGCGTTGTTTTGATTGGGTTTTTTTGGTTCCCATTCATCATGCTCCCATTTTGTGCATATCCCACCCTTATCAGGTTTATAGGGGCTCCTAAAATACACATCGTTTTGATTTTTTTTACAGGTGGTTACTTATATATTTGATTAGCAATTTTCGTAGGGTACCAACCAGCCACAAGTGACAGCCATGGGCTCTGTTGGACCTCATGTTTCTTGATCCATCAATGTAGGCAACTGATCCTGCTCTGTTACTCGAGAGCTAGGCGTCATATCTTTATCACCTGAACCTGTGGTAATCAGAGACACAATGCATCTCTGGTATCATTAAAATAAAACTAGGGACCTTTTATATCAGAATCTGATCACTTATCCTCATACATGTTGGGGCAACACTAAGCTTGATCACGACTCTCAAGTAACAAAGAATGATAAGTTGCTCTTTTCAATGCCTTTCAAGGATTCAGACAAACATGCTACGCATCTATATATATATATAATGGAATTTTCAGGACCACTGCAAAACTCACTTTGTAAGCAAAGTCAAGGACACCATTCAATGTACATAATACTAAGGCTGAAGGGAATAGACTGCATTCATGAGTATGTCTCAATCATCTGGTCATAAACGACTATGGTGGATAGCTCAGGCTCAATTTAATTAATTGAAAGGCTACTTTCTATTGCCAAGAAGTAATAATGTTGCAGTTGCTGCAGTAGGATCAGGTTTGATGTTCACTGTGGACATTCACCCCACTTACTTTCCTACTATTTTCACATTTACCTGTTGTTATCAATGCCTGTCCGACAAAGGACTAGCAAATAGTTTCAGTTCTGGCCATCTCCCAATCTCTCTTACAATTTTTTAATGCATGATGTTGGTATGTTACATCTTGCCACAGTTGTATCTCAATAAAGTGGGTTTAGATCCAAACTCAAAGGTGAATACAAAATCATTAATGCGGCTTGCATCAGTGCCAGCTGGTAAAACATGTCCCAAAATACGTAAACTGCCAACAGGATTCAAATCATGTTCCAAGTGAGATGCAAAAAAGCCATGCATATCCCAAAATATATGGAATCAAGCAGAGTTTTTCCCATATTCTGTTCCAATATATAGGACACCCAATGTCAAATAAACTAGCAATTTCATAACAAATTAAGCTTCAATGTGACCCTGAAAGGTACCATAGTGATAATGATAGAGAGAATACAAATAAGCTTCATATTGTTACAGTAGAAAGAGAGAAAGAAGAATAGATAGGAGCATAGAAAAATAAAACGAAGAATGGTAAGAAGTTAATAATATAATAAAATCACACGCAACACCAGATTTTAAACAAACAATGTATATATTCTAAACTCATAAAAAGATGTTATTTATTCATAACACTGGCACTGGCAGTAATAAATTAAATCACAAAATTCAAGTGCAACAAAAAAGTGATCAATCAATCAGCAACACAAATGCACACACTCTCTCACACATCCGTATATCCTTCATTAATTACAATTCCAATGAAATACAACTTGCATGTAAATATAATTTGTGAAGATGGTGGTTTTCACCGTTTTCAGCCCTTTTACGTTGTTAGCAAGCAAGTCTAGGGTAAGTAAGAACTCTTTGCAAGTTGATAAATTGATAATTAAAATTTGGTACAACAAACCCCATCCTCTATTTTGCCAACTATTTAAAAAAAAACTGGATAAGCAACTGATAAAGTTTAAAATCGAAGCTGATTCTATTCAAGGAGGTCAACTGATCAGGAGTGGACACTGAACTTGCATCAATTTATACTTATTTCTTCAGAAGACTTTCAAAACTTCTTTGTTTGTTATAAGTTCTCTGTAATGCTGTAATTAAACAGCGTAGGGACCAGCTATATGTCTGACCGAGGACAGAGCACAAGGCAGAAGGTAATTGCAGACCCAGATAAAATTTATCCAGATATGTGCAAATCGGTGCCCGACCAGTACACATGTCCTGATACAAAGCTGAAAATTCTATGGATCAAATTTTCAAGGCAAGCCGGGGATCAGTCCCCTCTATGCTTAAGTTCACACATTTGATGATAAGAGTGATCTGATAGTGGCAGAAAGAAGAAAATCTGTGAGTCCTTTTATTTAAATTTAAGTAACCTTTTTGGAGATTAGCACACATATTTCTTTTGGTTATAATGTATGCGACAAAATAAAGGAGGACATAGTTTCAGTTTCCATTCCAATTCCAATACTTTGCAGCTAGTACTAAGACAGTGTTTAAACCAATTGGAAATAATAAGTCCTTGATGAAATTTAATTCCCATTTCTGCTAGATAAACAATCTATAAGGATTCTTTGATTAATTTTGTATGCTCAACAAAATATATTATTTAGAGTTCCATTTTCAAAAACATTGTTTTGAAACAAAAACTAAAGTATCAGACAACTATCGGAATCATTCAGCCATGCTGCTGCCTAACTAAAAATGCTGCTGCTTTAAAAAAAAAATGTTAAAAAAATAAAAATCAATGTTATATTTCAATACTAATGTAACAAGAACTTTGCAATAAGGCACATGTGATCAGATGGGAAGATGTGGTTTGGAATAGTGCCACATTGATTCATTTGTTGCCTTGATAACAATGACCAAGTTGCTACAAGTTCCAGGGCTTTAATTGGTATAAGTCTTTCCATTTTAACATTTTTAGGAAAGTTTTTAGAATATCTGTTTTGCATGTTTGCATTACGGTCTAGCTTTACAGGACCCTCCGATTCATAACGTGTATTGTCAATATGCAAGTCTGGCAGAACATTTCTATTATCCTCGATATCTTGATGTTTACTAAACAGTTTAGAATGAGTTAGATTGTCCCGATTTTTTTTATCAGTGGAATCAGATTCGGAATTTACACTGTCTACAATTTCACATCCATCTGACTGTTCTGAAGAGTCTTGTAATAAATTATCCCTGTGAAGTGAATTGATAATATTATCCCCATCGCTAGTTTTGCTGTCCTTGAAAGACTGGAGTTTTTTATCAATATCGAGATCTGATACAATACTCTCATGTTCAGCTCTGCAAGTTTTATGGGCATTTGATGAAGTGTGTGGTTGAGAATCACTACTTTCTGATCGCTTTCTTTTCTTCCTTTCACTTTCACTCTTACTGACATTCTCATTTTGAAACGTTTTGCTGTTACACATATTATTAGGAATGGTCTTGCCTGTTGAAAAAAAAATGTAATCAACAGCACATGAAGCTCTGTCGTGATGCGTTGTGACTAGACTGTGATGATTTTTTCCTTGACTGTACACAGATTCGAATTTAAAATCATGAAAAGCCTGACCAGTGCCCTTGTCAGACAGCCTGATGCCTTGAGAAACAGGAGTCGTATTACCATTTTCACTGAATGACACATTTTGATGAGAAGACGACGATTCTTGATGATCTATACGTTCAGGGTTGTTTGATTGGTACCCACAATTCAAATTTACAAATGAGTTATTGACACAAGGCACCTGTGGTGAAAGACGGTTTAAAGTTTGTTGTATGAATTGGCAGTGATCATTAATGCCTAAGAATTCAGGTAGAAGCTGAGTTGATACGTAATAATTCTGACCTCCTCTACCCCAGCCTTCCTGTTGTCCTGAAAGTTCGTGGCTGGTATATGCATTATAGCGAAGATAGCCTCTTGCGATAAATTTATACAAGAAACTATGGGGCAACAAATTCAAATCCCCACACAGAATAACTGGACAATAAGGATGACTTGCAGTCATTTCATCATCGACTTTCTCATAAGGTGCGGAACAATGGCTTGCTGTTTCATTAGTCTGTGTTTTCGCATGTTCTATATAAGAATGCTTCTCTATTTCAGCCATAAACAACATTAGCTGAGCAAGTTTAATGTCTCCTCGTTTTGGATTGAATAGGAGATGAGTAGTTGCCACACAAATCTTGGGTACATTGCCACCATAATACTGGCCCCTTGGCTTGAGCAATACAATGACACCAACATTGTCTCGGTCCAGTAAACCACCTCTTTGAAATTCAACAGGCACAAATTTGATGAGTTTGAATTTCTTGCAGCGATAAAGAATGGCACACCCATCAGGTTTGGAACCTGTCCTTTTCAGAAAGACACCTTCATATCCTGAATTTATAAAGAAGAGGGAAAATTAATAAAAAATTAAATCTGAAAAGAAAAACCATAAAATCATATAAATCAAGCTGACCAAGGGGATTGCAAGTGGTATTTTGCATGTTTAGAGTTATTTGTACCAAATTTAAGTTCTGGATCTCTTCTCTCCATTACATATCAAATTTAATACAATTGGTAAAATAATTGGGAAGATAAAGCTGTTTGATATCGGTTGGGGCAGAACTGCAAGATATGAGAAAAAGCAAAGTATTGACCTTTAACAGTTGTTTTTACATTGAGTTATTTACTAGATGTAGATAAATGACAAGTATACAGGTAGAAAATGTGAAAACTCGCAAATAAATATTCGTATGTTTTTAAAATTTATTCACTATTCCAAAAAGACTCAAAAGACCTTGATCAGCACAGACCATCAGCATCAAATACTATTTTAAATGGTGCATTGAACTCTTTTAATTATGTTTTTAGTATTTAGATTATTCATTGCTGCTGATTCAGTTTTCTTCAAATAATATTATATTTTTTAAAATTTGCAAATCAATTTAAAAAAGGAATGTAAATAATTAATCAAAAACATTTTTTACCTAGCGTTGATAACCATACTGTCTCATATATATAACTAAAGAATTATTCATAACCAAGGCCCCTGCTTTATTTTCTCTGCAACAATGGTGATTTAAACTTTAAAATGCTTCTGTAACATCAAACTTTTGCTTGTTTGTCCTATTGCTTTATTTCTACAAATGAAAATCCAATTGCAGTCAATTTGAAATAATTAAACATTTCTGTCAAATTTATTACCAAAGGACTTCAGTTGTGGTTCAAAAAAGTTTTCCCAGTGATCTTTTTGTACCTCTTGCAAACAGAGAATCTGAGGAGCAACATAAAAATGTAATCATATAAACATATATATATATATATTCATTCTTTATATTCTCAACCAAGATTTCAATACAATTTGTGTAAAAATTGATAAAGAGCAGTCGAACCATTTCATAGGGCCGGGACACAGCATTAAACCATTGACACAGCAGAACAAGAAAATATAACTGAATATCAATATCAGAAAAATGGCCTCTGCTGATGCATATCTTCATGACTAAGGAATGGATACCAAAGCTATAGCACCAGCAATCAAGTGAAGCTATACAAATATAACATATGTTATGGTCCATGAAAAGCAAGGGTCAGCCCTCGACATTTACAACTGATGGGATGGTGTTCATAAAATTCCAATACAAAAATGTCATAAATAATACCATGCCAACAATTTTTTTCTCTTAATTTCTAAAAATAACAGCAATGCACGTGAAATATTTCCTACTCTACTTACGTCTGAATTGTGATACTGAAACTGTTTGATGAGGGCTGGACCCCTGACAGACCAATCCAAGTCCTTGTCACAACAGTTTCTGTATAAATAGCCATGTTCCTCAAGTAATGATTGAGAAAGAACATTGTAAGACATAACCGATATTTCCATGCTCCCATTTGTCTCTCTGCCTCTTCTTAAAACTTTCCAAAAACGAGGACTATTCTTCCATTCTGTAAAATCTGAAACATAATTTAGAAAGGTTAGTATAAAAGTTGATTATGGCCATATGAACTATCTAACTATGTGCATAAAGTTTTAGAGTCTGAATGTTATGCATAAAAGGCAATTAATCCCTTCAGCCATTGTAATTTTTGTTTTTTTTAGAATTAGAAACGTTTCAACTCAGATTAAAAAAGAATTTCTCTGTGGACTTTTCTGACCAAAGTTCCTTATTTTCTATAAATATATGTTTCAACGAACTGCTCGAAGATTCCCTTTTCGTCCCTTAGTTTTTATACTGAGATGTAAACATAGTAGGCTAAGTAGTGGAGCTAAAAGCAATGTTATTGTTGATCATGTCCTAGGCTTGGGTATTTGTATTCTTATCTGTCTCAGTCTCAGGTTTAGCCTGCCAAGCAAAGAAAAGCTCTCTAAAATTAAAGGTGGTGCAATACTATTAACCATATAATAGTAATAGACAGTTACAGTTACTGTGCTGTCATTCTTTAAATACAAACTAGTATCATTCCCCAGGTTTCTTGATTGGTAGCGTCAATTGGCAACGAGTCATGCAGTGTCAATTGACAATAACACAGGTAAACGTCAATTGGCACCGAGCGGTATCGAAGTACCTACTCGGTCACTTTTGACTGAGCTGTATCGAGGTACTCGGTCACAATTATATCGATTGTATAAAGCTAATCAAACCAAGATTAAAATTGTTTTAATTTTAT
>JARFNW010140569.1:0-10396 GCA_031763155.1 Dirona albolineata | reverse complement strand
AGAGAGAGAGAGAGAGAGAGAGAGAGAGAGAGAGAGAGAGAGAGAGAACAAAAGACATGACACAGACATATACCAGGAGAGACAAAGACTGAATCAATTATCTTGCCTATGAGTCATCGTATGAGCAGCTTGTGTGAAAAGCAGATCTTTATAATATTTCTATTTGGTTGATTTATTAATGATTGTTCCGAGATGGGAACTGTTGGGCGATGAAATTAAATAAAGACAAAAGTGAAACCATTTGGTGTGTTCGTCTTATTTTCCATATCATTATCTTTTTGATTTCTATACAGATATTCTTATACTTAAACCCTACAAGAGGAGGAGATGGAGAAGAAGGAGAAGAAGGAGGAGGAGGAAAAGAGGAAGAAGACGAAAGAAGAAGGAAGACGAAGAAGAAGAAGGAGAAAAAGAAGAAGAAAGAAGACGAAGAAGAAGAAGAAGGAAGACGAAGAAGAAGAAGAAGGAAGAAGAAAAAGAAGAAGGAAGACGAAGAAGAAGAAGAAGAAGACGGAAGAAGAAGAAAAAGAAGAAGAAAAAGAAGGAGAAGAAGAAGGCGGAGAAGAAGAAGGCGGAGAAGAAAAAGAAGAAGAAAAAGAAGAAGGAGAAGAAAAGAAGAAGAAGAAGAAGGAGAAGAAGAAAAAGAAGGAGAAGAAGAAGAAAAAGAAGAAGAAAAAGAAGGAGAAGAAGAAGAAGAAAAAGAAGGAAAAGAAGAAGAAGAAGAAGAACAGGAAGAAGAAGAAGAAAAGGAAGAAGAGGGAAGAAAGGAGAAGAAGAAGGAAGAAGAAAAAGGAGAAGAACAAGAAGGAGAATGAAGAAAGAAAGGAAGAGGATAATTAGATTGTAGTAAAAAGAAAGAAACATTGGAAGGTATGATGTATTTAAATAAATAGATAAATTCCCTTAATTCATCCCAGGGGGGAATTTGTCTTCATGTGTCTATCCTGAAGGTAGACCGGAATAACCGGAACAGCAGTGTCACAGAAATGACCCGGGACGGGACCAACGCCTGGCATTCCTCCACAAGGCCATAAACGAACGCGTAGCTGTACAGACCAACGACCTCATCCACTTCAACTCGCGACCGCAAAGACACTCAAACATGATGTCAATAACACAAGCAACATGCAATACAGACATCTACAAACATTCATTTCTACCACAAACCATCCGTGACTGGAACAAACTCCCAAATTCAGTAGTAACATTTTCTGACAGTGACAAATTTAAAACCGCTCTTTTGGCTTACAGAGCGTGCCAAGCCTCACACACCTCAATAAGCATTGCTCGTTTGTGAGATACTTTGGAGAACTCTACAGATACAGATACAGATACAGATCGGTGAACAGCAAAAAATAGCAACAGGAATGGTCCACCTTTTGATCTAATGAATTGGTGGATGGCAAAAAAATAGCAACAGGAATGGTCCACCTTTTGATCTAATGAATTGGTGGATGGCAAAAAAATAGCAACAGGTGAGAGGCATCTAATTAATCCGGGGAACGCAGGGAATAAGGGGAGGTAATAATATCATCAATAAATAAATGCTGCTGCTGTGAATCGCGATCTTCAATTGACGAGGCCAACCTACAGGTAGAACGATGATCTTGGGTGGGACTTGTGTTATAACATCATATAAGGGATGTCAATGGGGTCATTTGGATGATTCACCAACAGCTCCCCCCCCCTTCCCCCCTGCCCCCACCCCCTTTGCAACCTTTCTTTGTTATCTGTTCTCTCTCTGTACCATAATTAACCCTCTAGTGCCCAGTGTGCCAAATTTGGCTCATTGATTTTAGTTCCTTAACTGTCCAATGTGCCAAATAATATGGTTCATACTGAAATAAAATATATTTTAAACATAGTTATGATGTACAAAACTAACAAACTGGAACCATCTGGAGTCTCGGTCCATGTGTAGTGTGTTTTATAAAATTATAATTGTTCTTCCCAGAAAATCCTCAGTGGCCACTAGAGGGTTAAACAGTGCAGGGACCAGCTCTGTGTCTGGCCGAAGACAGACTGCAAGAGCAGAAGGCATCATCTATGCGCTGACCCGGCTAATACTAATCCAGTACAAGTGTGTGCCCCACAAGCCTGATGATACAGAGCTGGAAAATATATGGAACAAGATTTTTAAGGCAAGCAGAGGATCAGCCCACTGTACCCCCTTGCAACCTGAATTTGCTAATTTGAAAAGTAAAAAAAAATTACGCCCTTTAGATTGGTACATTTCAATTTCAGAAACATTTCGTCGCCTTATTAAAATGTATCTGCTGGTGGCCAATGTATGTGTGGACAGTGGACACTAAACTCAGAACATGAGGCACATTCTCTTTGAATGCAAACTGGGACCGACATGTACTGACACTGACCTTGGAGCCTGTACCCCAGAAGCTATAGATTGGATCCAACACTTGTGCGATACGATATGATGATGATGATTGAAATGTATTCTATTTGGGGGGGGGGGGGGTTAATGGAGTTTTTCCTAAGTAACTGATTCCCACCATTCATTTACGAACGACATAGCCAAATTAAAAGTATCTACAGGATAGCAATTGAAGGATGCAAGGGGAGAAACAGTTATGTCACATTTTTGAGAAACCTGAAAAATAAACTTTGGGGACTAACTGGGTTAAAAAGAACGCAGAAAGTGTTCAATTGTCTTTTGTAAATATTATAGTTATTGCAGCCACTTAACATCGCAAATAAATGAAATGTGAGAAAATTAAAATCGTCTGGTCAAAATAGGCATCACTGGTTTTCCCCTTGCACCCTTCAATTATTATTTTCAGCAATTTGCGAGTAAAGAAATCAACCATAGGACGAAAAGTGAAGAGCGAAAAAACAAACAAACTAAACAACCCAAAAACCCACCGTTTTCTACATATTATTATTTACAAAAGATTGCCTGAGTAGAAACATGAATAGAGTTGTGTTGTTGTCGATGAATAGCTAATAACGATAACAATAATATGATTTATTATATTATAATTCATGCGCATTTATATCAGACTTAATATTATATTTTAAAATGTTTATTATCAATAACACCACGGCTGGATTAGCCACCATAAGCTGATGGTAATCAAACATAAAATGTGAACATGAAAGGAGAGCGGTGCAGCTTCAAACAGGTGTCGAATTATCAAAGCACCCTTCTTCTGCCCTGCCTTCTGTAGATACCTGTACCTCGTCTCATATTATTTCAAGGTGAACCAAATGGGGCCTCATCTCGACCACAGCTGTAGACACACATCGGTAGACTCGCTGGCTTGGTGGATGGTATTAATAGACCATGTCTTGAGACCAAACCAAACGAGTCTCATGTTGAGATTTCGGGGAGCCGGTGGTGCAGTGGATAAATCGTTCGCCGTCGGTTTGGGGAAATAATTTGTCCTTCGGGTAAATCCCAAGGATAGACCGGAATAACACAGGTGTCATCCGCAGTGCTTTACTTTACTTACATTATCTGTCCTCTTGTGCCATCCTGGTCGTCGAGGGGAGAAAGAGCTTTTTTGCCCGCGGCAAGTTTGAAGGCTTAGGTTAGGTGGGTGGGATGTTGTGGGTCTTTAGAGTTTCTTTCTCACCGTGGTTCCTGGTCTTCCTTAGTCTTCCTCTCAGTGCAGCGCTGCAAAGTGGGATCAAGGTCTTGAGAAAAAAATGAATTCAGTGCTTCAAACCCATGACCTCTCGAACCAAAGGCGAGTGACTTAACCACTGAGCCACCGGTGAACCATTAGACCTCCTCACGAAAACAGTTGTAGACAGACATCGGTAGGGTCGGTTGCTTGATCGTTTATAATAATAGACAATGACTTGAAACCAGACTAAATAAATCTCATATGCCGAGATTTCTAGGGACACACACACAAACATACACACACAAGCACACACACACACACACACACACACAAACACACAAACACAAACACACACAAACACACACATACACAAACACACCCACTCACTCACATGCTATTTATAAAAAGTCAAACACACACACTCACACACACACACACACACACGAACACGTACAATTTTACCCATTCCTTTGACATGTTCAAACACACAGAGACTCACATATACACTCACACATATTATACGAACACATACAATTTTTCTCAGCCCTTTGGCATACCCACACACTCACACACACAGACACACACACATAGAGACACTCACACAGACACTCACACGCACACACGCTCACACACATGCAGACACTCACACGAACACATACAAATCTACCCATCCCCTTGACATACTCACATGCCCAGACATACGCACAGACACACACACACACACACACACACGAATACATTACAAATTCACTCATCCCTCACACATACACGGGCATACACACACACAGAAACATGCACATACACACACACACACGAATACATTACAAATTTACTCATCCCTCACACATACACGGACATACACACACAGAGAAACACACACACACACACACACACACAAACACACACACACACACACACAACCACACAAACACGAAGACATACACATTTACTCATCCCTTTGACATTAACACTCTCACAAACACACACAGACACACACACACACAAAGACATACAAATTTACTCATCCCTTTGACTTAATCTCACCTACACACACACACACACACAAGAAAACATACACTTTTGACATACTCACAAACACAGACACACACAGAGTTGCACACACTAACACATAAAAACACAGACACACATTAATTCATCTCTCTAACACCAACAAAAACAAACACATTTATTCATCTCTCTCACACCCACAAACACGAACACATTTATTCATCTCTCTCATACCCAAAACACAAACACATTTATTCATCTCTCTCACACCAACAAAACAAACACATTTATTCATCTCTCTCACACCCACAAACACGAACACATATTCATCTCTCTCATACCCGAAACACAAACACATTTATTCATCTCTCTCATACCCACAAACACAAACACATTTATTCATCTTTCTCAAACCCACAAACACAAAGACATATATTCATCTTTCTCAAACCCAAAAGACAAACACATTTATTCATCTTTCTCAAACCCACAAACACAAACACATTTATTCGTCTCTCTCATACCCACAAACACAAACACATTTATTCATCTTTCTCAAACCCATAAACACAAAGACATATATTCAATTCTCTCACACACACAAACACAAACACAGTTCTTCATCTCTCTCACACCCACAAACACAAACACATTTATCCATCTTTCTCACACACACACAAACACAAACACAAACACATTTGCTCATCTCTCTCAAACCCACAAACACAAACACAGTTATTCATCTCTCGCACACCAACAAACACAAACTCATTTATTCATCCCTCTCAAACTCACAAACAGAAACACATTTATTCATCTCATATCAACAGACACAAACACATTTATTCATCTTTCTCATACCCACAAACACAAACACATTTATTCATCTTTCTCACTCCCACAAAACACAAACACATTCATCCATCTTTCTCACACCAACAAACACGAACACATTTATTCATCTCTCTCATACCCAAAAACACAAACACATTTATTCATCTCTTTCACTCCCACAAACACGAACACATTTATTCATCTTTCTCAAACCCACGAACACAAACACATTCATTCATCTCATACCTACAAACACAAACACATTCATTCATCTTTCTCATACCCACAAACACAACACATTTATCCATCTTTCTCACACCCACAAACACAAACACATTCATTCATCTTTCTCACGCCCACAAACACAAACGAAATCATTCATCATTCTCACACTCACAAACACAAACACATTTATCCATCTTTCTCATACCAAGAAACACAAACACAAATACATTTATTATTTTTTCTCATACCCACAAACACAAACACATTTATACATCTCTCTCACACCCACAAACACAAACACATGTATTCATCTCTGTCACTCCCACACCCACAAACACAAACACATTTATTCATATTTCTTATACCCACAAACAGAAACACATTGATCACTCTTTTTAACACCCACAAACACAAACACACCAATTCATCTTTCTCATACCCACAAACACAAACACAAGCACCTTAATTCATCTTTCTCACACCTACAAAGACAAACACATTCATCCATCTTTCTCATAGCCAAAAACACAAACACATTCAATCATCTTTCTCACAGCCACAAACACAAACACATTCATCCATCTCTCTCACACCCACAAACACAAACACATTCATTCATCTTTCTCATACCCACAAACACAAACACATTCATTCATCTTTCTCATACCCACAAACACAAACATATTCATTTATCTTTCTCATACCCACAAACACAAACCATTTATTAATCTTTCTCACGCCCACAAACGCAAACACATTCATTCGTCTTTCTCACGCCCACAAACACAAACACATTTATCCATCTTTTTCACACCCACAAACACAAACACAAACCATTTATTCATCTCTATCATACCTACAAACACAAACACATTTATTCATCTTTCTCATACACACAAACACAAACACATTTATTAATATGTCTCACACCCACAAACACAAACACATTCATTCATCTTTCCCTACAACCACAAACACAAAATCATTTATTCATCTCTCTCACACCCACAAACACAAACACATTTATTCATCTTTCTCATACCCACAAACAAACACATTTATTCATCTCTCTCACACCCACAACCACAAACACATTTATTCATCTTTCTCATACCAACAAACACAAACACATTTATTCATCTTTCTCAAACCAACAAACACAAAGACATATTAAATTCTCTCACACACACAAACACAAACACAGTTCTTCATCTCTCTCACACCCACAAACACAAAGACATATATTCATCTTTCTCAAACCCACAAAGACAAACACATTTAATCATCTTTCACAAACCAAAAAACACAAACACATTTATTCATCTCTCTCATACCCACAAAAACAAACACATTTATTCATCTTTCTCACACACACACAAAAAACGCAAACACATTTATTCATCTCTCTCAAACCCACAGACACAAACACAGTTATTCATCATCTCTCTCAAACCCACAAACACAAACACATTCATTCATCTCTCTCACACCCACAAACACAAACACATGTATTCATCTCTGTCACTCCCAAAAACACAAACACAAATACATTTATTAATCTGTCTCGTACCCAAAAACACAAACACATTCATCCAACTATTTCACACCCACAATGACAATCAGAAAAAAACATTTTTTCATCTCTCTCACACCCACAAACACGAACACATTTATTCATATTTCTCATACCCACAAACAGAAACACATTGATCACTCTTTTTAATACCCACAAACACAAACACATCAATTCATCTTTCTCATACCCACAAACACAAACACAAGCACATTAATTCATCTTTCTCACACCCACAAAGACAAACACATTCATCCATCTTTCTCACAGCCACAAACAAAAACACATTCATCCATCTCTCTCACACCCACAAGCTCAAAAACTTTCATTCATCTTTCTCACACCGACAAAGTCAAACACATTCATCCATCCTTCTCACAGCCACAAACACAAACACATTCATCCATCTCTCTCACACCCACAAACACAAACACATTCATTCATCTTTCTCATACCCACAAACACATTCATTCATCTCTCTCACACCCACAAACACAAACAATTTATTCATCTTTCTCATACCCACAAACACAAACACAAACCATTTATTAATCTTTCTCACGCCCACAAACACAAACACATTCATTCATCTTTCTCACGCCCACAAACACAAACACATTTATCCATCTTTTTCACACCCACAAACTCAAACACAAACCATTTATTCATCTCAATCATACCTTTAAACACAAACACATTTATTCATCTTTCTCATACCCACAAAAACAAACACATTTATTAATATGTCTCACACCCACAAACACAAACACATTCATTCATCTTTCTCACACCCACAAACACAAACACAAACACATTTATTCATCTCTCTCACACCCACACACACAAACACATTTATTCATCTTTCTCATACCCACAAACACAAACACATTTATTCATCTCTCTCACACCCAAAACCACAAACACGTTTATTCATCATTCTCATACCCACAAACACAAACACATTTATTCATCTTTGTTACACCCACAAACACAAACGAAATCATTCATCTTTCTCACACTCGCAAACACAAACACATTTATACATCTCTCTCACACCCACAAACACGAACACATTTATTCATCTCTCTGACACCCACAAACACAAACACAGGTATTCATCTCTGTCACTCCCACAAACACAAACACAAATAGATTTATTCATATTTCTCATGCTTACAAACACAAACACAAATACATTTATTCATCTGTCTCGTACCCAAAAACACAAACACATTCATCCATCTCTTTCACACCCACAATGACAACCACAAATACATTTATTCATCTGTCTCACACTCACAAACACAAACAATTTATTCTTCTTTCTCACACCCACAAACACAAACACAAACCATTTATTCATCTTTCTCACACCCACAAACACAAACACATTTATCCATCTTTTTCATACCCAAAAACACAAACACAAACAATTTATTCATCTTTCTCACACCCACAAACACAAACATATTTATCCATCTTTCTCATACCCATAAACACAAACACTTTTATCCATCTTTTTCATACCTCAAACACAAACACAAACCATTTATTCATCTTTCTCACACCCACAAACAGAAACACATATATCCATCTTTTTCATAGCCACAAACTCAAACACATTTATCTATCTTTCTCACACCCACAAACTCAAACACATTTATCCATCTTTTTCATACCAACAAATACAAACACATTTATCCATCTTTCTTACACCCACAAACTCAAACACATTTATCCATCTTTTTCACACCCACAAACTCAAACACATTTATTCATCTTTCTCACACCCACAAACACAAACACATTTATCCATCTGTTTCATACCCCCACACAGAAACACAGACACATATATTGATCCCTCACACACCCAAAACACAAACACATGTATTTATTACTAAGACACATACATACACACATACACACACACACACACTCTCTCTCTCTCGCACACACACACACACACACACACACACACACACACACACACACACACACACACACACACAAAACGTCGCTTGTTTGAAATTTGAGAGGATTTAGACATCCAACTTTTACCACATAATTCTCAGTTGACTAAGTAATCAAAAGGCAAAAACTTTTGCATCCTTGTGCGTAAAGTGTGCATTTTTTTGCCTTCTGGGAAATCATTCGTCATTCCTTTTCGTAGAAATACCAATGCTCCACCCCACTTAATTACATTCTCACTAGTTTTTTCTGCCAAAGTTTGCACATCGTTTGTTGTTCCTTATCTGCCAAATGCACCAAATAAAGTACATGCTGACATAATTTATTAAAATAAATAAAAGTTATGACATTTTTAAAAAGCTGGAACCATGTCTCTCGATGCATTTGTAGTGTGTTGTATTAAGAAGATTAAATTATTCTACCTAGGAAATCAATCATTGGGCACTAGAGGGTTAAATCCGTGTAACACCCGTTATTAGTAATGGATCGTAATGGAAATTGACAAATGTTAGGTAGATGATCGTTCCGTGTTGCTATATAATTGTGTAATTAATATACGATATAGAGACCAAAAAAATAGAAATCTAAGTGTACAGTTACTTGAACCCATGACTTTATAACACGCACACAAATACACACACTCACAAACGCACGCACGCACGCACGCACGCACGCACACACACACACACACACACACACATACTTACGCTTTAGTTGATATCTTCAAGACAGGCACAAATTGTCAAAAGTCAGAAACGATCCGTAAGTATGAAATTCAATACAATTGCGTTTAATTTGAAATTAAAAACAGCCATTATCTGATCCAAAACGAGCTCCATTTATATCATAGACGAACACGATTAGAAAGGAAATTTCATTCGCACTTCATTCACAACTCATTGGCTGAAGAAAATGTGAAGAAAGCTACAACAAAATAATGATGCACGGCGACGTTTGAAGAGGAGGAATAAAACAAAAAGACAAAACAACTCATTTGCTACAAGCAGTGTACTCGCTATAAAAAAAATAGATTAAAACAATCGTCTCTGTTGCGCCATAATGGTTTCTACAAGAAACGCACCAGTCCACCTGATCATTTTTCTGACACAAAATGTACCAGAACGTAGACAAAGATTATGATGACATTTCACAGAACGATATGAAACCATGTGCCGCCTTAGAACAGCTTCAAAAATACGAT
>JARFNW010140558.1:0-10398 GCA_031763155.1 Dirona albolineata | reverse complement strand
TCTCTCTCTCTCTCTCTGTCTCTCTCTCTCTCTCTCTCTCTCTCTCTCTTTATCTATCTCTCTCTCTTTCTCTCTCTCGCTCTATCTCTCTCTCCTCTCTCTCTCTCCTCTCTCTCCTCTCTCTCTCTCGCTCTCTCTCACTCTCTCTCTCTTTCTCTCTCTCTCTCTCTCTCTATCTCTCTCTTTCTCTCTGTCCTCTCTCTTTCTTTCTTTCTCTCTTTCTCTCTCTCTCCTCTCTCCCTCTCTTCCTCCCTCTCTCTCCCTCTCTCTCCCTCCCTCCCTCTCTCCATCTCTCTCCCCCCCCTCTCTCTCTCTTTCTGTTTGTCTGTGTCCAGCCACCAGGCCCCGCTCCAATAGCTCTATTCATTTTAAAATTCAATTCATAGGCGCACAGAAAAGCAAATAAAAGATCAAACAATATTATTAGGAGTAGAGAGTGGGTGTCTTTTCATGTAGAGAGCGGGGGCGATTGAAAAGAGGAACGAGAAGAGGTGGAGGGAATGGGGTTGATGGAAGAAGGGTTGAAAGGCCCATGAGACTAAACTGTCAATTGGTACAGCAAGACCAAAGTATATTTAGAGAACTATTGAAATTCAAATAAACACCTCCGGATATATTTTGAATCATGGCGGTTACAACATTGTTTGGTCTTTACAGTATGGCCCAAAAGTCCAAGTACTATTCCGTTATTATAAAATCCCTCAAAAGTTACGAAATATGGTGCCGTGATGTTTTGCATGCGGGTTTATATTTAAAATATTATGAGTATGAGACCCGGTGAAGCCAATCGTATGAAATAGATATAAGAGGAATATGTAAGAGGCTTCTTGAAAGACGAGGACAAAACAAAAGAAGCGACGTTTCGGCCAAAGGCCTTCGTCAAGCGGCACAAAGTGACAGTGACACAAAAACATCAAAACAAGAGAAAAAGTGTGAGGGCCAATGCCTCAACGAGGAATGTGGTAGGGCAAATGAGAAGGGAGGAGATCAAAGAACGATAAAATAGTCAGATAGTAGGTAGAAATAGATGGGGAAAGCAAACAAAAACCAAACAAAACAAACAAATACAAAAACCCAAACAAAAAAATAACCATCCCCCCTTAAAATAACAACAACAAACAAAACAACACAAAAACAAACAAAAAACAAAGCGATATGGCCAATTTAGTGTTTAATGTTCATTCGAACCAATTATACTTTTTTGGAACTCGATTGGACTAGCTAGATAGGCTTTTTAGTGGCCCATCGTTCGCTTTATATAGGTCTAGTATGTTCTATGCTTTTAGTTGGGCGTCTGGAGAGTTAGAAAAAGAACTTGAGTGGGTCTGAAATAAAACCCACATCGTCCCAACAAACAAACCAATAATACCATTAATTGGACACATTTCAATTCTAGTGAATACGTTTGAAACAAATTTTCATTTTCTATTTTTTTTCCCGATGTGGGTGAGGGTTGGTGGACACATTTTTGGCAACCATTTATAAATTTGATCGGGCCATTCTTTGCTAAAATTAACAACAATGGTCGTTCGTCGTTAGGCGTAACATTACATCCATCAACGCATAAGAAAACTTTTATTTTTATATCTAAAATGTTTCAACAAGAAAAAAGTCTTTTTTGAAGAAGACTGGATACCAGCTACCTTTAATGCAGCATAATAAATATCAAGTTATTTATTACAAGAACAAATATAAGAAAGGAGAAGATGTGCTAAAAGGCATAGACTAGAAGAAGTAGAAGTCTAGACTAGAGAGAGAGAGGTAGAAGTAGAAGAGAGGTTACGTAAGAGTAAGATCACGTTTATCTAGATCTGGACTTATTACAGTAGCAGAGGGAAAATCCGTGCATACAAAACTTCATTCTAGCTCACTGCTAACTACAACTGTCATTTTGATGTCTGGAATTTAGGATGACAAAATCTAGCAGAGATATAAGATTGATAACTGATTCCAATTGATTTAACAATAAATTGATAATTGATTAGTAAAATTAACACTGGATCATTGAAATAGGCAGTCTGTTGACTCAGACTGGTCTTATAACCGTTACTACTATAGTCTGCACTTTTGCTTTATTTTCCTACTACTATCTAGTCTAGACTGTCAAGTCTAATAGACTTTCTAATTTAGAGTATAAAATATTAATTGTAATTCTAAGAATATAAGTCAAGTTTTTTCTGGGGTTTTTTTTGGCCAACTCAATCCAACATTTCAACCACCCCCCCCCCCCCACACACACACACATACACTCACAGGCAATAAATTGATTTGAATAATTAGAGTCTATATAGACAATATAGACCTTGTTTTCCTGGCTTGCACAGATACTGTCTTGACTCACTTTGTGTTCCAATCTAAAACTAAAACAACAGACTTTGATTGAAAAGTCTTAAAGGAAAGTTAAATCTTCAATTGCAACAAATTTCCAGAAACTGAAATTATTATTAATGTATCTGTCTACTATATCATTCAAGTGAATTATCTCTGTTATAATATTTATATAACTATTTCTATAAAAAATCTGTGATGTTGATTGCCTTGATCAAGTGTTTGAGAACGTTAAGAAAGAATAGTCGACGGATAATTGTCTCATTGCTTGCTATATGGCTGTTGCTCCTCTTATGGGTCGCAACTCATCTACCGGAAGAAATATCTGTTGAAGTTGAAGAATCAGAGAAAGATGATTTTAATAAAGGTACCATATCTAGTTTTCATATGCGACTCCACTGGTTGTAATCTTGATTTATGATTATCAAATGAAATAATAGTTTGAAATGTTACTGGGCCAGAGAGAGAAGATAAACAAGAAAGGAAACAGGTTATCGAAAGATTATTGAAAGGGGGGATTGAACCCATGCCTACTTCGGCAACATCGCCTTGCCGACAACAGCAGGCTGACTCAATACCACTGAGCTACGCTGCCACCCCTAATGCATTGTCGCTAATAATAATCATTTAAAACTATATTATACTGACCTCTTGTTTTTAAAAGATGTTTTATTACTAGGCCCATATTAACTATTTTTATCCGGGAAGTGCTGCCACACACAATGCTACCATATAGGAGTCACTGCAAAGAGCAAGCCTGTTACTCCTTTATTAATCATCTTGTCCTTACCAAATTTCGGATTATTGCAGATAGTGTTCCTCGAAACTGTCAATTAAGATAATCCTCTGTTGGGAGAACATTTATGAGAAAAGTGCTAAGAAAATTTGTTATTATAATATCATAATTCTGATTTTAATTTATTTTGTTTTGTTTTATTGACAATGTCAAAGTTCTAGTCATGACGTCTAGATTTGAGACAGCTCCCACCCTTTCATAATAAAACAAACAGAATCGAATAACATTAAAAATAAAAGGTTGTTCATCAAAATCTAAATTTAAGAAGTTCAGTTTATGATCAGAATTCCATTTGATCTTGAGTAGTGTTTTCTTCCCCATTGTTACACACTCTCTATCACATATATATCGGTAGGCCGGATAGAAAAGTTGAACGCTTAATGAATGGCACTAAGACTATTCCCTTTCTTATTTGAATTTTAATAAGTTTTCAAGCTCTAAACTCAGATCCATTTGGAGAAGAATATTTTCAACGTGCAGGCCAGCACTTGCCACACTTATTTTGTTTGTATTTTTTCTGTCCTAATAGATTTTTGCTTGTATCATTTTATTTTCAGAGATCAGACAGTCTGACCTGGACTATTTTGCCCGGGCAATTCAAC
Organism: Dirona albolineata; assembly: GCA_031763155.1. NCBI lineage: Eukaryota > Metazoa > Mollusca > Gastropoda > Nudibranchia > Dironidae > Dirona > Dirona albolineata. The sequence continues at coordinate 6,672 of JARFNW010140558.1, read as the reverse complement.
TCAACTACTCAGTACGAGAAAACACATTCAACAACGGGTTACTGTATGAGGCAGAAATCATTCTCACCAACAATGGCAGCCAGACCTTCCCATGGAAAGACTGGTCTATTGTCTTTTGTCAGGTTTGTTTGTTTGTTATTTGTCTGTCGATCGAGTTCCCATTTTACACCGTAGAACACAGTGTATGGGCCAGCCGTATTTGCCAAGCACTAGACAGGATGCAAATGACAAATGGAAGTGAATTCAAATGTTGACAAGAACTTCCCCCCAAGCTTCATCACCTAAAACATGGTGAGAAAGATTCTACATCGGGAGTATAAGACAGTCATGTGTTGAGCCAACAGCGTCCAAACACTTTTACTAGTGTATTGGACAACAATCTATGATGATGGCCGGGCCATACATCTTACAGATAAACGCTGTTACTGTTGCCCTAGTGATTACTTCTCAGTTACGAGACAACTGGGAGCTGGCACCTGTGCAAGTGTTTTCAGGTAATAATGGGGAGCTGGTGGCACAGTGATTAAGTCATTTGCCTTTGGTTTGAGAGGTGGTGGATTCAAATCCTGGTGGAAGCACAGCATTTTTTCTCAAAACCGTGATCCCACTTTGCAGCGCTCCTGTACACCTGCTGGCTTAAGGAATGAGGGCTGCCAGAAGCTTAAAATCCAAATACAAGATATGAAAAAACAAGGGAAAATTGTATAGCCTCAAATTTAAAACAGGTAACAGAACAGAGAACGTTTCGGGTTTCCCCTTCATCAGCCAACAAAGACACTACAAAAAACATAAAACACAAAAGTACGACAGCCCATGTAGTCACAGAATAGTATGGTCTGTGTGGTCGGGCGACCAACTAAAACTGAATGTAAAAAATAAAAATAAGAAATAAAGCTCCAACGGGAGAGAGAGAAGGAGAGGGAAGGTAGGACCATGTGGGCATACGTCACGTCTGATGTCATCATACAAGGTCGGCATGTAGATCACACTAGCCCCAAAGTGGTGGGAAATGTGTGACGTGTGTGTGTGTGTGCGGGGGGGGGGGGGGGGGTATAAGAAATAAAAGAAAACCAAACCAAAAAGCTGAAAGAAGTGCTAAAGAAAGTAAAGAGAAATAAAATAGTAATAAATAATAAATAAAAACTACATAACAAATAAAAAGATATAAAAATAGAATACAACCGAATAAAAGAGTAACACAAAAAATAAATAAATTTTCCTTGTTTTTTCATATCTGCTGGCTTAAGTAAATCATTTTATAATTCAATCAATTTCATTCTCCATCTTCTTCAGCCATTTACTGCAGAGCCCCAGCATTTTCCTTACCCAAAGGGGCTGGAAAAGCCGGAGTCAGGAATTCGCCTATTCAGTTACGAGGGAGGCGTCTACAGGATAGAACCAATGGACATACTGAATGGAATTGGGCCGGGAAAGAGTCGTTCTATTCGATTCGTCAGCAAGTATCACAATGTAGCCATCACTGACAACTACCCAAATTGGTAGGTACTAATAATGATATTGCTATTGTATTCAATTTGAATTCTGTGAAAAGTGGAAATGAGAATTAGATTTACAGTGCATGTGTGTGTGTGTGTGTGTGTGTGTGTGTGTGTGTTGCATATATAATATATATATATACATATATTAATTTTTATGCGAAAAATGCATTTTTTTAGGTTTTCTATGAAAACATCATCGTCATCATATTCTTATTTTGTGTGTGCGCGTGCGTGTGTTTGTTTGTGCATGCATGCGTGTGTGTGTGTGTATGTCTTTTTTCTTGGGTGCCTATAGGCACCGTGTTTTGTACATGATCGGTTCCGTTTATCAATGCATTATTTGTAATGGTTCACTCTATTTACCTTTTTCAAGAGCGTACAAAATATTTAAAAGGGCGTTTTTTACTTCAAGTCGTGCGATTGTTTAATTTCTTTAGAGTATCAAATAATTTGTAGTAGACGTATAATGCATGGTACCCGATAAATAGTTTTAAAAAAAATCAATTTCGTAAGAAGATACGACTATCTCAGCGGCTCAGTCGAAGAATTGCGTATGTCCGTTTTTGGAACATTTGAGTTGTATACATAAACTAGCTTATTTTGCAGCAAGAAACAAGCCCAGTAAAGTTGTCGATTTATTCATGTTGGTGAAATGGTTATCTCCTGGGTTTCAGGTTATTTTGCATGGAAGAAATGTTGAAATCTGTTAATCACTTCTTGCAATCAATGAAAATGAATAGGACTTCCAAACAAAATGCGTGTGCACCATTTACTCATTTCTTGTGATGACCAATTTTGTTTAAGACTGGGGATATCCTCTTTCAATTATTTTAAGATCCATTTGTCAACCAAGAAAGCGATGTGTTTTACAGCATTCCGTCCCTTACAAGTAGCGTGTAAACAACTCATCGTATCCATAATGTTTTTGAATTTAGACAAGCAGGTGATCAACCCACTGAAAAATACAGAATAATATGATCAGGGTTGAGAATGTTAAAAAGTACACTGCTTACATCCGCTTCACGCTACGGAAACCGGGATAAGCACCGGCTCTATGGGCCTCAAGGCTCGGAAGGACTTTACTTTTTTTTTATTCACGATCATGGCCATGGTCTAAGCGCTTACAAAAAATAGCACATTTGCCCCGGGAAAGCAACGGAGCACTCAAGACGTAATACATCACACGCAGCCTGTTAGGTGCGAATGCAATGTTTTGGACAAGGAAAAACGCTGCTTACAACCGAGGGAACCTCCGAATTTAATGTCCGTCTCCAATAGGACGAGGTAAGCAGGGCAAAGTGGCTTACCTAAGGACACAAGCGCCGGTGAGCCAATACTTTTTTTTCTGTTGTTGTCGTTGACGTGTTTCAAACCTAGGCGGTCACCCGTCTATTCATAAGCTACGATAGACGTCCCCAAGAGACTATATTATAATTGTATTCGCGCCTTGCAGGCCGCGTGTGGCGTGTGGCGTGTTCACTAGACCAAGAGACCTGCTTGTTTTCGATTCTTGATAGAGAGCGCTTTGAGTTCTATGCCTGCAACTGCAGAGATTGGATGTGTAATGATAAAACGTATTTCAGCCCAGAACGTGGTTTCGAGAAAAACGCGATTTACTTTGGCGCTCTGCTAAAACAACATTTCAGAATAATTCGATTTTTTGTTGTTGTTAGATATAAAACATAAATGTATATAAATATTAATTTTCTTATATGAAAAGGCATTATCGTAAGTATGAAATTGAAAGAGATAGAGAGGAAAATGCGTTTTGTAGTTGGAATTCCCTTCCTTTATTCTGGATATGCAATGACAGAACACCTTGGATTGACTTGAGGCGTAGCCGAAGATTGTGATACAGTCATATGAAACCTTCAGTCAGTTATATTCGCTTTATATTATTAGTTAGTTTCCCATAGCGTCCAGCTTTGTCGACACACGAAGCTCTCAGAACCATCGCTCCCCACTCCTTCTCTCCCTTTGACACTAGGCAGGCGCCTTGTTACATTCGTCTAGACTTGTCGTAATAGACCCCTCTTTTTAGCATATTTTTGCACAATCTATTTGCAATGATTTACACTCAAAACATGACATGACTATGATGGTGATCGTGTCATGTTCTGGGTATCATCAATGCATAATGATTGTGCCAAACTGTGCTAACAGTCTGAGAGTGCCGGCGCTGGTGCCCCCAGAACCAAGTTTCTGCTTCTTAAGCGGACACTGCTGGTCAAATCAACGCCATTATTTTAGTACATACAATCTTTTCACAGTTTCCGGCATCAGCGCGTTGTGTGCGCATATTCTGTGGCGTACTAACACGTAGCTCTACAGCAGCAATCTGAGACGTCCGCGCATTATTGCACTGAAGACGAATTTGGGCCAAACACCTCTTTCGTGTTACCCAGGCCCAGAGTATGCCAATGCCACAACGATTCACACAGCGGCAACTTAACCGAACGATTTTTAATACAAAACTATATCTACCACTACACAGCGTGAAACTGAAACCAAATCGAGCACAATGTTTCGATCCCAAAAAAGGAGAAGGAACAAGATTGCGCCAGCACCAGTTTTTGAAATGACTAGAGATGACGACAAGAGATCTATTCTCGGTCGGGGAGGCGATACCTTCTGAGAATGACTTTCCAATCAAGCAAAGCAAAGACTCGACAAAAAATCTGTAAAAAGGCCCACTTTTATTTGGAAACGACCACAGTCATTCCAGTAGGTATAGTGTATTCTATCGAGGAGATTGCAGAAAAAAAGAGCGGCATGCAAGCAAATCGAGGACCAGACAATGGAAAGGGAAAGGTTCAGGCATGCAGCTGAAGCAAGTACATGTATTCTTGCTATGGATTTTGAGCCAATGCCTATCACTACGCCTATCAGCATTCCTCAACAGAGTAACCGTCGCAGACCAACAAAATCGAAGCCCGCCTCTCTTCGTGTTGCCATGGCTAAGATGAGGAGCCTTCTTAGATAAGCCTCATCATTAATTAGTGATTTGCCCTTTCAAGGGCAAGGCAACTTTGTTAATGTTATCCCTTTTAGATCGGATCTTGTTCCTGTTGAACGCACATTCTACTACTTTTCACCGTTGGACATTGGGGTGTCGGGTATGCAGGAGTGGTGGCCCCTTTGGTGGATAACAGTCGCATCCTTACTGGATGGTTTGAAGCCACTGGTCCACACTGCATTACCTAGCTCATGTCTGGCTCCAGGTAGCTGTACTAATTACAGCGGCCACACCCCGGGACCTGGTCTCGATTGACCTGCTAAACGACATGAGTGACCAACTTAATTGGGACAAGAAAAACAGTTACTACCTTAGTAAGTAAAGTAAAACAAAACACAATTTGCACAAATGTGGACTTTCTTCTGATGGGCAAAGTATGTGTGGACACCAAACTCAGAACGTAGAGCACATTCTCTTTGAATGCAAACTGTGACCGACATGTACTGACGCTGACCTAGGAGCCTGTACTCAAGAAGCTATAGATTGGATCCAACACTTGTGCGATACGATATGATGATGAACAGGAATTTTTTATTGATAAATCTATTCCCGGATGCTGAGATATCTACGTCATTTGCACAGGTTCCATGGTCAGTACAAATGTACATTTATACTATATGCGCTTATTCGCGATCATCTAAGCGCTTTACATTTGCCGCAGGAAATCAACAGAACACTCAGCACGCTAGGCGCGAATACAATTTTTGGACAAGGCCACACTGCTTACAACCGAGGGGACCTCCGAATTTAATGCCTGACTACTATATGACGAGATAAGCAGGACAAAGTGTCTTACCTAACGACATAAGCGCACATCCTGGTTCTATATGAAATAGAAATAAAAATGACTTTATAGTCCCTTATCCCATATTACAAGTGCAGACTCACACTCACACCCTTTGCATCATTCATCCGCCCCAGCAGGCTGTATCATTCAATATCCTTCCTAAATCCTGTTGGAGCATACAGTAGACTAGCCTGTTAGGCTTCTATACTTTCTCTGCCTGGCGACTGAGGAAAAAATGTGTCAAAAATCTTTCTCAGGACTCAATGTCGGTAGTTTCAGTCAGGTCCCGAGTAGACTAACCACTGACACCACATAAACAGTTCTGAACACAATGAAATCATCACCTCTTTGTCGTATTAATATTGTTCTGCAGAGTTTCCAGATCTGTGCTCATCAATGAACGCATCATAGTCTTGCAGGGAATAAAATAGTAAGATAACCTAAACTAATGTCAAATTGCCATTACGTTTGTGGTATTCAGTGCACACTTTCCACCATATATTTTCTATCCATCAAGCATCAGCAAAACAAATACCAGATACCTAATGACATTGACATGGCATTTTTAAATTATTTGTTCCTGGAATCTAAAAAGCTTGTGGTGCAGTGTTTAAATCACTCGCTGGTTCGTATCCGAGTGGAAACACTGAATTTTTTCTCAAAACCTTGATCCCACTTTACGGTGCTGCACTGCGGCTGACACCTGGGTTATTCCAAACTACCCTCAGGGGAATAGACCCCAAAGGCAAATTTATCCCTGGGATGAATAAAGGGAATATATTATAATCATCAAGAAGATATCTTAGTCCTCTGCATACCATAAACAGACCAGCATCCTGTAAAGCGGGTGGTTTATCATCACTTGTTCACTTCATGTTATAGAAACAGATTTTCACCAGCTTAAAAAAAATATCTTACACTTAGTCTACACATAATAATAACACATCGTTTTATAAATCCTGTCTTCAGACAAAACCTTTTGTTTTAAATCCTGAAGAGAAAAAGGGGGTGGAAAAGGAATAAAAACAAAACAAAACATAAATAAATAACAAAGAAAGCATTGGTGTTTATATAACATATTATCATTTGCATTTATTAATGAAAATTATCCCTATCAATCCTCCCATTCAGCTTCCTCTGTGAGTCACACACGCACACAAAGATTCCCGCACATCCTGCAGCACAAGCAGATTATTGCAATTATTCAACATTGAAGGCCAAAGTCAAACAAAAATAAATGCATGTTGGCCACACCATCAATGTAAAACTATGACAGAATGGGTAAAACAACAACCCCCTGGAGAGAGAGAGAGAGAGAGAGAGAGAGAGAGAGAGAGAGAGAGAGAGAGAGAGAGAGAGAGAGAGAGAGA
>JARFNW010140547.1:0-10399 GCA_031763155.1 Dirona albolineata | reverse complement strand
TGTGATTTGTCTTTAGGGTTGATTCTGAGGGTTGACTGGTATAACCAAGGTATCAGTCGCTGTGCAGCGCAGCAAAGCAAAGTGGAATATTTTTTTTTAATTTTGAAAATCCAGTGCTTCCACCTAGATTCGAAACCATGACCTCTCGTACCAAAGGCGAGTGTTTTAATTTTAACCACTGCGCGACTGGCTTTCCAAAGCTGACCCAAAGAAAACCTTTACCCAAAGAAACATCAATAGCTTTTGAAACATTGACCCAATTTGCACCAAAATTGAACAGATGTTTATTCATTCATATGCATTTTGTATGTTGTTACTCTCAAGCTCCTCTTTTATGGCGTCATCAAGCATTCTGTTCTCAAATCAACAAAGGGCTTTTGTTGTGAAAGTGTATTTGAAGACAAATTCATAAGAAAACTATGTTATTTGTGCTTAAATATTTGGATCAACTCTAGGGAATGCCAAGTAAGGAGACTATCTTAAAATGGGTAAATGACTTTAAAGTGCATGGCCCAACAGCAAATTAGAACAAAAGGTCTGAGTCAAGTAAAAGGCAAAGCGGGCATCCATTGACACCGGGGACACCTGATAACATCGCACTCGTCAAGGATTCTGTGTGATAGCCAAAAGAAGTCTTATTTAAAGAGACAACCATTGGTTTCAGCAGGATGGAGCAGCCCGACACTGTGCCAAATCACTGCTGAATTGGTTACAAGATCGTTTTAATGAGACATAGGTCAGCCGTGGTGCAGACCAGTCGTGGAGTCTTCATAGCCTGGACCTAAGCCCCTTGGACTTTCATCTTTGAGGTTTTCTGAAGCACAGGATGTGTAGCACAATTTTTAGAAACACTCTAGACTTACAACAAACCATTGTTAACAATGAACGCAGCATTCCCGTTGAACAGTGTCAGGGTGTTATTTTTAAAAAAAGTGCCTTGCTAGAAATTGACATCATCTCGAGCACTTGTAATAATTTTTTAATGGTTCAACACTTCCACCTAATTTCTTTTCATGGTAAGTGCAGAGGTTTGTTCTATATGCATGCAAAATTTCATACGTTCTCCTAAACTGAATATATTTTTTTTAGGTTTGTCTGTATTAGTAGATTCTTATTAGCACAAGCATTTGATGTGTTTTCGAGGAAGACAGAAATGACAGGATACTGTGGGAGGGGTGCTTGATATGTATTGACGCATGTGTGAAATCATTGTTTTAAGATAACTGAGCACCTGGTCTCTATTTTCAACCTCACGATGACGGGATGGCATGAGCAATGATAGAAAGATGTTAAGATGCCTCATGTGGGGATAAAAGGGGGTGTGGGGAGGGGGGGGGGTGGAAGGGGTAGAATCTTATTGATTGATGCTTCTCTCATTACCAGCCATCATAAAATGATTTTCTGTCCCTTCTACTTCTAACTTCATGTATGCCAAAATCATCTAAACTTACGTTTGTGTTTGTTACTTAACAATATTTATTGTCCTCAGGCAGTTATAGGATTTTAAACGAGTTTGGCGTTCACATGGATGTATATTTATATGTAAATATGTTGAAATGGACAAGGAAGATTCAAATGTGTTTGTTAGGAAATATACCAAAAAAACAAACAAACCCCCAAACATCCAACCAAATATTCCTTAGATCATTTACTTGGAGACATACGAGACTGCCGTTGGGTTTGATGAGTCTCTGACCTCCAGCGATTTCCCTGTTGTGGCCCCCATCCTGATGTTGGCAGTGGACTCTATTCTCTACGCTCTGTTGGCCCTTTACTTTAACAAAGTGGTTCCAGGTCAGTAGTAGTGTATACCCATTGTTATTTGCAAGAGTTTTTAAATTCATGATTAACCCAGCTAGTTTGTGTAGTTTACCCTTTGGGCGATGGATCATTTTGCACCCAATGGTCACTCATCTGCGGATTATTTTTCCAATCGTTCGCTTTACTTTGGTAATGTCTTTAAAAAAAAACTAATGTTAAAGACATTGGTCTTATAATTATTTACATGAAAATGTTCAGAAATGGATTGACAATTGAAAGATGACATTAATAAAAGCATGTTAAACACTTTTCATTCACTTTCCTTTTAGTGGTGGTGTCTGCATGATCATATAATCCAGTTTTGGGTGTTAGAGCTCCTCATCGGATACTTTGTTTGTTTTAGCCTGAATTAGCGTCTGTTGATCTACAATATCACCAATGACACCAAGCCTCTGAATATTCAGCCAAGAACACCAAGCTATAATATTTATATTCTTTGTAGGTGAATATGGTGTCTTGTACAATCCATTCTGGTGTTTTGCTAGGACTAAGAAAAACCAGCGATTTATTGAGATGAGCCGATCTCATGATGAGCTGCAGGGCAACATAGAACCTGTGCCTGAAGAGATGGAAAGTAAACTGGCTATCAAGTGAGTTTTTTTGTCAAATTCCTTGTCAACTTTTTTTCTCTTTCCACATTCTTATCTGAATTGAAATGAAAAAAATTGTTTTTTAATTTCCTTGCTGAGGTCGTATGCATAGACAGATAACACATGCGTGCAGTCAGTGAATCACTTTAATAACACTATGTTGTGAGTACAATTTAATGCAATAATACTCTAAACATGACGTGATCATCACAGTGATTCAATCACTTTTCCAGGTTAAATGTGCTGCTGTAAAGCGCTTAAAGCATGAAGATGATCCTGGATAAGTGCTATATAAATGCCATTCTTTATTATTATTATATTGTCTAGACTCAGAGGAAATCGAAGGCATGCAAAGCTGGACTTGTTTGGTGAGCAAAGTTTGTGCTTGACGCAATGACGTTCATTATTTCCGTAGTGACTCCAAGCCTAAAATACAGAATGAATGGGTTTTATATTTGGTATAATCCTATGTAAATCTTTTTTTTTTCTCTTGTCAATTTTTAACAAAGGAGCTACATCCTCATCTAGTTATGACAAATACATTTAATTGAATGAATGCATTTATATCCTTTGTCTCTGGCCGGCGGCCTGCAAAATTTGGAACATTATTTGGCCAAAGGGTGAAAAACCGGTTTGGCTGGCCTATCGGCCATTTGTTAAGCCAAAGTACACACTTGACAGTTTTTCATGCTTTGGAAGCTTAAAGGATATAGCGCTTATCCACAATCATCTCCTTGCTCTAAGCACTTTACAGTAGCAGCATTTTCCCCAGGAAGGTAACGGACAACTCAACATTTACAACGCCACTCGCAGCGGCCTGACAGGCAGGAATCCAATTTTTGGACAAAGATAACGCTGCTTACAATCAAGAGGACCTCAAAATTTAACGTCTGTCTCTGATTAGACGAAGTAAGCAGGGCTAAGTGTGTTACCCAATGACACAAACGCTGGTCATGGTGAGCCAATAAATTTCATTTTGCACTAGGCATGATAAATGTTGCTTGACGTCATAAACAGTCGAGTTACGCTCACTAGTTGGCCATCAACTTTTTTCATCTTTTAGGAACTACTGTCATTATGATCTCAAGTTTGAATTGTGTCTTATTTTTCGCTCATTTATGGCGAAGTTTGAAAGAATTTTTATTTATTTATTAATGCGATTGGTAACACCATTTTCAATTTGACACATATTAAGAAATAACTTTCCTTCTTTTTCCCCCACCCACAGAATTTCTTCGATTTCTAAATCATTCAAGGTGTCTGGGAACATTGTGCAAGCTGTTGATAGTAAGATTTTGAAATAACTAAATATTGCATAATCCCTTGAGAGGAAGTACTTTAAAGAGGGCACTCAATTTTTCATGAATATTTATATATATATCTATCTATCTTTCTGTCTCTCGCTCTCGCTCTCGCTCTCTCTCGAATTCTCTCAAACTCTTTTTAAAAATGCGCAAATTATAAAATTTGGAAAATTGAGATATATGAAAGTTACTTTGATAATATGATTCCTCATCGTCTAGTAGTAAGATAAATGTCTTTTTCTATTCAGACTTCTCTTTGGACATTTAAGAAGGGCAAATCACATGTTTATTGGGTCACAATGGCGCAGGAAAGACTACTCTGATGAACATATTGACTGGAGTTATTCCTACCTCAACTGGGTTTGCATCAGTCATGGGTTTGGTAAGAGGACTCTATAAGCAAATTGTCTGTTTTGGCTCGGATTGTATTTTATGGTGACGAGATATATCAATATTATACTTGTAAAGTATAACAAGTTGGGGGGAATACCCACACATTTGTGAAGATTTCTGGGAATTGATATCATTTCATCTCTTCAGCGTTACTTTTCAAAATCATACCACTTCTGCCATTTGCCCATTCTATATCCCCCACCCAAGTTAGTAGTTTCAATCCAAGTTATTTGGAAAGTACATTTCTACGCGATTGTTTTAGCTACTGGGAACAGGCGATTTTAATCAAAATGCTTCTATCCTCAGGATATCACAAATCCAAAGGATATGAATAAAATCCGACAAAGCTGTGGCATCTGTCCCCAACAAGATATTTTTCATGATGAGCTGACTTGCATAGAAACTCTATGCCTTTTTGCTAGCATCAAGGGAATGCCATCTGCTGACACAAAGACAATGGTATGTACATGGTGTGCCCGAAGAAATTTTAAAGACTCATTTACTTTTTACGCTAGTGTCCCCAGCAAGGTATTCTTGATGACAAGCTTTCTTGCAAGTGGGTATAATGAACCGCATGACCCATAAAAAAGTTTGACCTGAAGATATATTAGAGACTCATTTACTTTTTTAGACAAGTGTTGAATAGAAGTTAATTGAACCATGCAGTGTTCAAAATTACATCCAAAGTATAAAGCGTAAAAATGATGCCGTTGAAGAAAAGACGTTTATTACTTCCCTTTGTATACTTGTTCATGATATGTTCGGGGTGCTTTGGGTTATTGGGTGCCGGACGTGTTATAACCTGCTCATTTGTTTTTTAATTAGTCCCCATCCCTGATAAATAGATATGAAGTTGAAATGTAGTTGTGCAAAATTATGAACTTGATTTGGACGATGAGGTAAGCATCTAGCTAATAATGAAGTGAAAAAGTAATCGTACCATCAAAGGTAATGGTTTTACAAGCAAAAGATGGAAGATAAGCAAAAGGTAGTGTGTTTGACTCCTCACTCCACTTTGGTTGGTATATATATGACTGAAGTGCTCAAATTCCTTAATGTTAGTTTCCTTTTACTTTCACTAGACTTCCTATTTTTATATTGTGTTTATTACAGACACTCAAAGCGCTTATGGAAGTTGACCTTCAATATGAAGAAAATACTTTTGTCAAAGCTCTGAGTGGAGGACAAAAGCGGAGGCTTTCTATCGCTGTTGCCCTGGTTGGAGACCCAATGGTAAAAACTTGAAATTAAATTTCAGGGCTATTAATTTTATTTAGTGATTTATTTCAAATTCTGTTTGACAGATTTAATATTTCAACTGTACTCTAGAACGCTGACTTCGAAAACCCATAAATCCGCAGCGGCTGGTCCAGTTTTCCTAAAATGCTTGCAGCCGATGGCAGCAGTCGCTGTTAAATTAACATCTCATTTATTAATTTTTTCATTCATTCCTGAACAAATCCATACCAACCATGTTGAGGTTATATGTATATTTGCGTCTGTAATACCTGTTATTGTGATGCATGTCTGTCTGGACAAGGGGACTGAAATTTGGGCCTGGGATAAATTGAAGGATTTGTGGGGTTTTTTTCCGGGTAGCCAAAGAGTTAAATTATAAGTTTTTAAATGAATGATTAACAGAATAACAGTTGGCTCCACAATTTTGAATGCCTTTATCTGCTCACACAGTTGATCTTCTTGGATGAGCCGACCACTGGAGTTGATCTTTACTCTAGAGAGCTGTTGTGGTCTCTGCTTCAAGAAAAGAAGGAAGGGCGTGTTATTTTGATGACTACTCATTTCATGGATGAAGCCGACACCTTATCAGGTGAATCAAAGCTCTCATTATGTGGCTTTGCAAATTATTCAGAGATCAAAACGTGGGCACTCGATATTGTAAAATACTTGCAACAGGTTTTTAAGGCAGCGCCCGCATTTAAACAAAGCCACATGACAAGCGCACACGCTTTGACCTCCAAAAAGTGTGAGCTCGTCATTTGGTTTTGTTATAATCAGGGATGTCAGTTTGCCGATTTTTATAAGTTTACTGATTTTTGGGCCGTCGGTGAATTTCTCATTTTGGGCACTCAGAAGGCCGATTTTCACAAGTGGAAATAATGTGAAAGAAAAATAATCGGAAGTAGATAAATTGCGAATGAAATCAGATACTTTGTTAACTTGTAAAAATCGGAAACAACCGACTACTCGTATATTCGGTATAGTATGAGACTGTCTGTTACTATTAACCTATTTGACGACAATGTATCAAGACGGCAAATGATGGTACCTTGCTTTTACGAGTCCGCTTCTTTATTTTGTGTTATTTGTACCGATTTCGGCAAAAAAATGATCATCTCTCTACTTCAAATCAATCGCCACATATGTTATTTTTTGGGGGTTTGTTCTAGACATCCGGTTTTGCTTCAAATCAGTATTAATATTAATATGTCTGAGGCTAAATGCCGTGACGTTCCTTTATTGTTGCTCTTGTACCGATTTAATCGATGATGAAAAGTGATGTTAGTCATCATCTGGTCGAGTATACTCCTCGGCTTGCTTGCACTCAGACCAGTGTCTTTCCTTAGCAGGTCTATGTAGCTAAGCTGTTGTCCTCCACGTTCTGAATGCCCATTTGTTGGCTCCCATAGAATGGTGTTGCTTACTGGGGCGTCTATATGTCTGAAGCTGTGGCCGGCAAATTTCAGCCTCCTGCTGCAAATCTTCATTGAGACTTTTTGGATGTTGCCATACAGATCCCGGTTTGAAACAAAATCATCCCATGTGATGTTGAAGATGGTTCTCAACATCCGGGTGTAGCAGCCATCAAGAGACTTCTGCTGAGCTGTGATTGTCCAAGGTTCACATCCATACAGCAATACCGACTCCTCAGTGGCTAGGAAAAGGTCCCTCGTCATGCTATTTGACAGGCAAGAACTATGATAAATAGATAAGGTGCCAGTGTCTCCTTGTAATACTCCCGCCTTAATATCAAACATATCAGCCTTTGGCCTGTGTACATAATCCTGATGGAATTCAGAAGGCTATGTGGCACTCCGTAGGCTTTTAAAATCTTGAGCATGGTGTTGCGACTTATAGAGTCGAAGGCCTACTTGAAATCAATGAATGTTACAATAGCTGGCAGATGTTTCCTCTTCGCTCCTTCAATTATCCTTCTAAGTGTGAGAATCTGTCCTACTGTTGACCTTTTCTCCCTGAAGCCATTTTGTGCCATTTTGCCACAATGGAGGTAAGGCTTATCCCCCTGTAGTTTGAGTCACTTAGATCTCCTGACTTTGGGACAGGCACAATATTCAGAGTTGACCACTGTTCTGGCCACTTCCCATCTAAGTGAGCTTGGTTGCACATATCAAGGACAATGTCATCGAGATCACACCTCTTAAGCATCTCTTGTGCTATCCCATCTGTCCCACTTGCCTTCCTTGATCGATGCCTTTGCCTTTCTGTATTCTTCCATTGTGAAGGGTCCATCTTCAATATTCATATTCCCTAGTATGGTACCAACTTCTACCTCTAGGCCTTCTTCGGGTAAGCACCCAAGTAGCTCTTTGAAGTGGGCATACCATGTTTCCAGTTCCAGTCTCTCTTCCCTGGTGTTGCCCCATCAGTTTTCCCGTCTTTGATGATTTCCTTCCTAGCTGCCATCCCAGACAATGCTCTTTTTAAATTTTTTTAAAGTCAAAGGTTTGCGTTTTAAGAAACCATTTACGCTCAGCTTCCAAATTTGGCTGACTAGTTACATACGGATACTTTTCAATCCTCAATGCAATGTGTCGAATTGCGGATGTTGCTAGTTGCTACTTTCGTTTTTAATTTTATCAAGTTGATCGGTTCGGTTCAAAATTTTGTTATGGACTCTTGAGATTGAGAATGGCCGTTCCATCAATCATTGTAATTTCTGTCGGAGATCAGACTTTATATGAATTGCCCGGTAATGGAGGAAATTTATCAAAAAGACTTGATAACTTTGAATGAATTCATTTATTGTCCTGTGAAGGCTAGAAGTTCTAGTTGAACTGGAAGCTAGAAAGGTGCACGCTGATAATCTGAAGAACTGATCTATGTAAATCTAGATAGGTCTAGTCAGTTGCAACGTTGAGTGCTATCACTATCATATTATAAATTGACCTTTTTTGGTCTGTTGATTTTATTATTAAACATCTAGACATGAGCCATGAGCATTGGAACTTCGTAAGATTGGTTGGTAAGGTACCTACTCTCCAATTTCAATAATGAATGTTGAGATTGCTTACAAAAAACCCACTGAGAATTGAGATATCTGATCTAGTCTAGATTGGTCTAGACAGTTGCAACTTTAAATGTTATCATACAGATGGACCCTTTTTTTATAATGTATTGGTAAACATTTTTTAGCATTGATCTATATTGAATGATTTTGGTCCATGTGACGCAATAGTTATGAACGCGGTCAGTCCGGTTTGAGAACACGTGGTTTTCCTACTTTTTTCTTGAAAGCTCACTGACATCCATGTATTCAGACCTGTAAATGTTCAGACAATTGTCTGATTTCAGACAATAAAATAATTGTCATTAGGACGTCCACCAGTAACAAGTTGTCTTTATTTATTCTCTACACTGTTTTATTTTCCGCGAAGTGCTCCGACGAATTTTCTGTGAAGTGCTCCGACGAATTTTCCGCGAAGCACTCTCCACGAGACTTTTTTCTCTTTCCTGCGAAGTTGGCGATACAGTAGCCGGCTGCATGGCATGCGCGGGACAAATTCGTGCCCCCTCTCACTTTCTCGCAGTGTGTGGTGTTGGTATTTGGTTCCGTCTCTCTCCGCCTTGCGTGAATGGTAGAGTTGTCCATTGTCCGCAAATGGAGTAACCTTCGAATAACGAACGAGAGCTTCTGATGTCCGCGAATAAACGAATCAAACAAATCTTTTTACTAACTCGTTTATCACAGGGTTAAAAGAATCGTTTTGCTAACCCATTTGTCATGGGTTACGTTTTAACCTTTTTAGGATTCGAAAACCCGGTTGTCGCTGTCGTTCGCTGTAGCAATGAGTGGGTTACAATAACACTACGATGCCTAAAGACAAAGACACTGACTATCCGATCTTACTCTCCTTCCATCAATGTCATGTTATTATTATTGCTACTAATCACCCTCGGCCAACGACTCCGACCAAAACCACACGCTCGAACACATACACACACACACACACACACCCCCCCCCTCCCACGTTTAGATTATAAGCTTTCTTCGCTTAACTCTCACTTACACTTACAATTACAATACAATCACAACCATCATCATAATGGCGATGTGTGGATGGCATCGAGTGTTTTAACCCACTTGATCGTTTTGTGGGTTAAAAGATTCTTGTATCGTATGGGTTAAAAGATTCGTTTATTCGGAAGGTCCGCATTTCAAACGTCCGTTATTCGACCGCTTATGAACTGTTTGCGGCTTAACGAGGGCTCGATACAGTTCAGCACAACTCTAGTGAATGGGTGTTTTCGGGAAGCAAAAATGAGTATTTATGAAGGACGGACAATTGTTGGTCGGAAGGTTAAAATGTGAGAAATTAATTAACTAGACAATTTTGCGAACAGAAGTTTCTTACAACCGGAACTAAGTCACAACTGGAAGTAAGAGGGTGCGACTGGATGAACTCTTTCACAATCACAATCATGATAATATTTTAGTATCTAATAAACGGCACCACGTTTTTTTGGTGAGTTTTTAAAATTGAAATGGTGTGTAGCATTGAAATTGAAAATCTAGATACTCTCTCTCAGTCTCTAGATATATATTTAACGCAATGGACGTCTAGACTGCTACCAGTCCTATATAGTTAGGCTAGTCTACTTTTTGTTTGCTTATTAAAAAAATACGTGAAGTGTTGGTGTAGTCAGATCATAATCATACTACTGGTCAAAATCATAGTCGTAATACCATGGAAGGCACAATGAAAAAACAAATTTAAATGATGATGGCTTGACGAAAGGGACTCTAATAGAGACCTTTTATCAGACTGTCCGGAAAGTTCCTGTACCAGTAATATAGCCTTTTGTTTGTTTTGTAAACAAAGGCTTGATTATGGCAGCAAAGGATGACCCTTTGAACTACTTTTTCAGTTTGCTGAAAAGTTAAGACAATTTTGAAATTGGTCGTTTACAGGTCTGTAATACAGACTCTGACAAAGATAATTAAATGATAAGTTAAGTAGTTAAGTTTTCTTAAATGCCACTCACCTCGGAATCCACGTGTTCCACCTCTTTCCCTTGGAGTCCACACAAACT